>PVHY01004073.1:0-25752 GCA_004024945.1 Uropsilus gracilis | reverse complement strand
AAATCAGAAGACCATGGTCCTATATAGATATATGTTTTTCAGAAAATGATAATTTCACAAAAAAATTTCTGATTCTCCACAAAAAGTGTGGGGTCCCTAAAAGGACTCCTAAAGTTTTATAAACCAAATTAACACTTTAGGAAAAGTTAGTATTTCTGGCATCATACAATTTTTAAAGAGAGTTGAAATTCATGGTGGAGGGGCTTTCACAGGTAGTCTTTAATCATAGAGCAAGGGTGAAAAAAAAAGAACATTGTTCAAAATATTTTTAAAAACCCTATTCAAAATGTTAATAATATCTTTTCTCTGGCTTTTGATTTCTAAGAAACATATATTGAACCAATCATTTCTAGGGTGACTTATTTGACGAGAGCTGTTAGCTGAGAATCATGCCAAGAATACAAAATTATTTTCATTAACTTTTCATGAGATTGTCCAGTTTTCCCAATAACATTTATTGAAGCTACTTTCCTTTCTTCAATATATTTTGACTTTACCCATGTAAGTCTATAACTATCCATATATGTGTGGATATCTAGCTGGACTTTCAATTCTATTTCATTGCTCAATGAGCTGTTTATATTTTTCCCAGAGATGCACTGTTTTGATTATTATAATTTTGCAGTATAATTTAAAGTTTGGGACCATGATATCACAAGCCTTCCTCTTTTTTGTCTGAATAGTTCTGGCTATTCAGAATATTCTGTGATTCTATGTGAATTTTCTTAAATTTTTCTCTGTTTTTGTTGAAGAATACTATTAAACTGTTGATAGGGATTATATTGTTTGGGAATGATGGCCATTTTATTGATTTTGATTTTGATTTAATGATTTTGATTATTCTAATTCATAAGAAAGAATATATGCTCATTTATTTTTTCTATTTATTTTAGCAATGTATTAGTAGTTTTCATTATGTAGATCATTCACCTATTTGTTAAGTTTACTCCTGGATTATTAGTTCTTGATGTGATTATCAATGAAATTATTTCCTTGATATTGCCATCTTTTAGTTTTTTTGTTTGCATATGGGAGTTAAACTAATTTTTTTATTGATTTTGTAACGTAAAATTTTGCAATTTGGTGAGCTGATTTACTGACAACTATCTCAGAACTATCTCACACTATATACAAAAGTTAACTCAAAATGGAAGAAATACTTAGATACATATAGTATAACATATGGAGTCTCTTCATGTTTCTCATCAAAATAAAAATTTTCTTACTCACATATCTATCAGCAAATTAGCTACACATAAATTAGAGTTAGACTCAAACAAATGTACCGATAAAAATTAGAATAGTTCAAAAAAAGAAAGTATTTTTCTCTAAGAAAAGGATTTGCCAACAATGTAAACTGCTGGTTGATTTATGGAACTTGAGAAATGATCTCTGTTTTGGAGACTGTAAATGAAATTCTGAATTGTCTCCTGTTAAATGATGTTCATACATTGACTGAAAAGATTGGACCAAATAATCTTTAAACCTTACCATTGAACAAATTTTATAATTATAATTTCCATTCCAACTAAATCACCATAATTCAAAATGTATTATTATAGGTCCAATGAGCTAAAAGTTAAATGGGAATTGAATGCATCATGGCACATTACACAGAGACATGTGTTAGATGACTAAAAGTAAACCTGGATCCTTGACTTTTCCTCCATCAAAATTCTATGAATTTAGGCAATTTCCTTCAGCATTTTGAAATTCATTTTACGCACACACACACACAGCAAAATAAATATATTTATCTGTACATATATTCTAGGTTGATCTAGGTTGCAGATTAGAAAGCATGAAAGAAAACTCCAGACTGAAATAGTAGGTAGGCATGAGTTAATTGACCAAAAATGATTGTAGTTTTAAATGGTATAGAAAATAAGAAATTTAGCTACAATTATTAGGTCCAGCACAGCACCAGGTGAAAGTAAGGTGATAGTGAGCAATCCCTCTGCTGGAGTGAGATCTTACATGACTTAGCTAGGTCTGTAATTGTTCTCAGTGTGTGGGTAAACCTGAGTTATAAGTGAAGATTAGTAAGGAAGTTTGGATGCTCTCCCGAGGGGTGTGAATTGCTTAGCATCTTTCTCAATAACAAAAGCACTTCCAACTCTATGGGTATAATTTGTCTTAATTAGCTACATTTCAACATTTACAATAGCCTTTCAAGTATCCAATATTTGATCTGGTATTTTGGTGCATTTTCAGACCCAAATGGTCAGTAACTAGAGAGGTCAGCAAGGGAAAATCTAATGATTTTTAATTAGCCTTCAAATTAACTTGTCTTGGGACATTATTTTACATCAAGTATTTACTTAGATATGTTACAGACAATAGGTTTGTCATATATCCTGATATCTTGATGGAAAGAAGACTGGGGATATATGTAAATTGGTGAAATATAGCTGCAAGCATAGTAAATGATACAACTGTTAGCTAATTTAACAATTACTGAGGTATACAGTGCACTAAATATTCTGTGAAGTATTTTATGTAATAATCTAATATGTGAAACATTTTATTTAAGGTTAGCTAAATATGATAAAAGTAATATTGTTTTCTTCATTCTATAGATGAGAAAAATTGAAATCTGTGTAGGAAGTCAAAAATGCTATGGCAGACTCAGAGCATGTATCAAATATCAGTTTTATTCTTTAAATGGTTGTATGAGCTAATAATTATATTTTCAAGTATAATATTTATTTTACCTTACTTTTAACAGTGCTAGATAATGATTTTTTTAAATTCTGGTAATATTGCTACAACACTGTATAGGTTCACCATTCTCAGACATATGTCACCACAACACACCTATCACTAAGGCAGCCACGTACTATACCATATTTCATTGTGCCCTCTGCCCAGGGTTTTATCTTCTTTCTTCCCCATCTTGTAGCCTCAATTTCACATAAAACTTTTAGGGGTAGTTATTTGTTTGGTTTCTATATAACCCTTTCTGTTGTTGTTGTTGTTGGTTTTGTTGTTGTTGTTGGTTTTCTACATTCCACGTATTCGTGAAACCATCCAATATTTGATTTTCTATTTCCATTTTTTTAAGCAATTATCCCCTCCTGTTCATCCATGTTGTCACAAATCACAAGAGATCATTGTTTTTTATAGCTGAGTAGTATTGTGTGTTTATGTATTTAATCCACTTCTCTGTCCTTGGTCATATAATTTGTTTTTATAAATTGGTATTTAAATAGTGCTGCAATGAGCATAAGAGTGCATATATGCTTTCAAATTAGTGATTTTGAATTCTTCTGGTACCAACATAGGAGTATAATTGTTGAATAATATGGTAGATCTATTTTTTAATAATTTGAGAAAAATTCATACTGTTCACCATAGGGTCAGATGCCTTTTGTTATCAGGCTGTGCTCACTGTGGTTACTTACTAGTTTCTGAATACACAAATTGCTTTTTCCAAATTCAATCTTTATATCCATTTTATTTCTTTTGTATCCAGGTTTCTATTGGTTTTCATGTCTCATTTATTTATTCTTATGTAGAAGAAAAATACTTTTATAATTTTTAACATCAAAGATCAGTGATGACAAATGACCTTTTAAAGAATTTAATCCAATTATCTCACAGAATACCCCACATTGTAGACTTAATAAATTCCTAATAATTTATGTGAGCTTAAATAATTTGGCAAGAATGTCTAATAGGTGGTATCTTGTAATTCAGATTTATGTTTGCTCCTCTTTGCTATATTGGATTATCTGGTCTAAGTAATATGCACAGAAAGGTAAGGATAATATTTGGTTCTATAATTAAGTAGTAAAAATAGGGCAGTTGAAGTCATGTAAATAATTTTTATCTAGTGGCTTACGAGTATCCTTACCTATAAATCATAGCTATTACACTGATGAAAATGAAATAATGATTTTATAATTTCCTTATTTATTCTAATTTGTTGGTGTCTTTGGCAAAAGAGTATTACCTCAACTTTGATTTTGAGAATTGCAGTGGACTCAGGCATTAGCTTCCTTTTTCTAATTAATTTATTTTTATTCTTTAATTCATAACTTGATAAATGGTTTTTGGGATACCTCCCCCCCCTCTGATGCTCCCTCCATTCACTCTAACCCCTCTTCTTTGTTGTTTGCTAGTGTGTGTTAAGTCCATTAGTCTCTTTCTTTCCCATGGCAGTGTCCTTTCATTGGGTGAGGGACTGTGTTCTTGTGGATCATGCTGGTAGGTGGACCATGCTGGTAGGTTTTCAGTGTTAACCTTGCATTGGGCAGCAAGTCTATATTTACTTGTGGTCTGTTCATGTTTCCTCATTGCCGGCTGCCATCTCTAGTCCCTTCTCTGTTCTGCTGTTTTGCCTTATTGTTCTGGCATCAGGTTTAGGGGGTCTCACCCCCAGCCATTGTCAGCGAAGAAGTTTCTCCATGGATTCAGGCACCTGTGATGGCTGTTGTAGGTCATCTCCTCTGCCTCAGTTTACAGCTTTTCTATGGGGCTGATGCCCCCACTCTTTGCCCTTCCTCACCTCTCCCATGGGGTGGGGAGGGGTGCCTTGTTCTCCCAGAAGGCATCTCCAAAATGAGGTCTTGGCTCTTTCAGACCTGGTGAGTGCGTTGTTTCACTTCATGACATCTTTTTTCTATAGTTGTTTTTCTGGTCTCACATGTACTGGTTCTCTAGATAGTCCATCTCCTGTGTCCAACTCAGGCTTATTGCTAGATTTTACCTGGTCCTTCATCTGTTGGTTCTATGATGGAGTTTGCATTATTTGTGTTCCTTCTTCTGAAGATTAACTGGGGTGAGGGTGAAGTTTAAGGAGCATCCCCTCCGACCCCTGACCCCCCACTCACACTTCCATATCTCTCTGTGTGGGGGTGGGGCACAGATGGCTGGGCTTGTGTCCCCAGTCCCCCTTGGGCTAGGGTCTGGGGAAAATATGCCCAGGTCAATCCCGGCTGCGGCTGGCTGCCCCGTGCAACCATCCGCTGATGGATGGGGCTAAAACCCACCCATTCCCCCTCCCCGGCTCTCCAGGTACAAGGGGCTTACCTAGGGGTCATTGCTGCCCTTGCTCCCCACTGGCAAAGGAGCTCCACAACCCAGGAGCCTGGGTGGACAGACGGGCAATGAGGCTGTCTGCTGGACACTGCCCTTCCCCCACACTGGTTCCTCTCTGCATGGGGCTGTCCTGGCTTGCTGGGCATGGGCCCCCATCCCCCTTACCCCTTGGGCTAGGGCTGGGGGAAACATGCCTCAGCTGATCTGGGCTGCAGATGGTTGTCCTGTGCAACCATCCGCTGGTGGATGGAGTTAAATCCCCACCCTGCCCCCCCTCCTAGGTCCCCCAGACCTGAGGGATTTACCCAGGAGTCCTTGCCATCCTTGCTCCCCACTGGGAAAAGAGCTCTGGTGTTCCAGGAACCTGGGCAGGCAGACAAACCTTGAGTCTGCCTCACCAATATGTACAATAAAGCAATTCAGCCACATATACAATAAAGGTATACACTACTAGCTCAGACTCCCCTCACATGAGAATATGGTTTGAAAATGCAAACCAGGCATTTGTGTTTTCTCTCCCAAACTTGCCTTGGTGTTTTAGTGAATATTACAAATATAGATCAGAAGATACAATATATAATACCTCTTCCAACTCTAATAATGCTGATGAGAGTGGTAGATAAATGTTTCAGACTCCTCTCCTTCAGGCGGACACGTCTGGGAATGCTTCTGAATACTTTTGAGGAAGTGTACTGAATTCAGTTCCCTTGCTCATGAAAATCCTTCAACAGGACACTCTCAGGTTTTGATTACTTCCTTAATTAATCTTCTTACTCCATCTTACAAGTTTCTGGAGTCATTTCCCAAATAATTAATCTACATTTAAATAGTTTGTTTCTTTTTCAGGAAAATTTAATCAGAGTTGGATACAAAAAAATAATGTTCTAAAACGTAGACTTTAATAGAATTATAAAATGCATTACACAGCAGTAATGTGAGAGCAAGCACTGTTTTGTTTTGGTTGATATTTTTTATTGTGTTACTAAAAAAAACTCAAGGGAGCAAGCATGTTAGGACTTTTTTTTTTTTACATAGAATTTATCAGCTACTGTGCCCTCAAGAGGTCTCAGAGGGCACCCCATTATGAAGTTAATAATGCATGGATTAAGGGGGAATGTCTTTGAGAAACTGTATTTTGGCGGCATTGTGTAACCCAAAGCTGACAGAATGGGATAATACTTTTGAACTGATCTCACTGTTCATCATGAGTCCTAGAATTCGATAATAAAAGGAAAATCAGTTAACTTACTAACATGTCACAGACAAGACAGATATAATTGCTGTCATTGGTAGAAAGGTTGAAATGAACAACAAGGATTCATTAATAAATATAATTCAAAAAGAATGGATAGCCAACAAGGGCAACTTTAATTTCAAGACCAGGAAAAAACAAAAATTAGTGAATGAAATTTTCATGTGATTTCTAACCCCTTGCAAGAATTTACACATACTTTTGATACAGTACTTTATTTATTGCAGTGCATTTATAATTGGAATCAATATAAAATTAAATGTATATATGAATAAAGTATATTTCCTTGGTGGCAATTCACATGCTATTTTAATACAAGCAGAATAATACTTCCTGTGCTAAAACTTAGAAGTTATAATCAAGACTCATTTAATAATTTTAGAAGAAAACTCATAAGAAGTGAATTTGACTACATTTTAAATACTAAAGTGAAGTCTTTTCACTCTCCTGTCTTCCACCTAATCATTTCTAAATGTGCTTGCTGCCATATATCAAACTAAACAAAAATATTGGGAAAGAAAAGAAACCTGCATAATCTTAAGGTTTTTTCATACTATATGTAAATTAACCTAAATATTATATGAAACACTATGATAACTGTCAAGTTAGATTGGAAAAGTATGACATGAAGCTGCTAACTACACTATTGTCAAAATTTGCCTAACAGATTTTAATGTGTCTTCAAACTTTGAGTTTCAAACTTTGGTCATTTTCCTGTGATCTCAGTAAAGGATTGATCTAGATGTACTTTGCAGCTATCAGAACATTTGTAAACTTTGGCTCCCAAACCTGTAGAAGAAAGAAGTATCAGGAATTATTGGCAAGAGAAGCAATCCATGTGAAGGCTAGAATGGCAGGGATTAGAATCACACTTCATAGCTCTGACACAAACTTGTGGTTCAAGCATTTATGTGTTCCTTCTATCCTAAGGACCTTTACAAAAATAGATGAATTGTGCTAGACTCATATGATTTTAATAAATGACAAGTTTAATAGAGATTGCATTGTTGCTGTTTATTTACTGAAATAAAGGCAGTAAAATGTGACTCTTTAAAAAATGTGGTTAATGATTAACAACATAATACACTCTTTTGATTTAAGGTAAGATTCATCCTTCCAAATTCTCAAACTTCTAAGTCCTTGAAATGAAGAGTGGGTTTCCTCTACTGAAAACAGTATTTGGAGCAAAAATGAAAGTTTTAATATATAACATATTTTGGCTAGAGAAAACCAACTTGTAGTACTCTACCAAGATGAAAGAGTGATGGAACACACATATTCATAGACCCTAACTAGTTTGTTGTCAAGATTTAACAATTTGTGTGAACTTTAAATGAATAAATTAAAAAAATAAGTAATATCACAAATACAGTTAAAGTTATGAAAAGACATGTGACATCATGTAAATACATAAGGAAAAACAAATCTAACCAACTACTGTTGTTGTATAAAAAAGCAGTCGCTTTTCATTGCCTATTAAATTCACATACAATAATGAAAGCAAGTAGAGCCCAAAGGAAATTGTAACTTACAGTATAAATTAAGAAATTTGTCTTCATGTTGAATGTTCAGCCTTCTGTTCACTCAACAGCCATCATTCATTACAGTGAACTACATCACCCTGCATGGGAAAGGTACTATTATTCATGAAGGATTCCCAAATCATATGAACTGTCATTTTACACATAACCTTGTTAGTAAGAATGTCCATTTTTATTATCTGCTTGACTAAATTAAACTAGACGCTTGGAGAGTAAGTTTGGTACATATCCAGAATCATAAGACAATCTTCTGAGCCCCAAACACAATATAACAACTGTTTGCCAAAGAGTGACATCTGGGGTGTCTCATAGCACAATCCCCATAACAGTAAAAATGGGTACAACATCCAATTTTCACCTGTTATATGTGCTAGTTTCACAAATAAATGTGGCCTCATTTGTTACTTCAAATAAAAGTACAAGAGCATCTGTTCAGGTAAATCCCACATCCAGGAATGTTAAATGTGCCCCTTGGAACCAGACTTTATGTACTTTAAATATGATTTTTGCTCTAGGGAGCCTTATTTCAACAGGATTTGAAGATTTTCTTTTGCTAATCGTTCAATATTGACATAAGACCTATTCAAAGTGGTAGTCTAATTATCTTTACAAGTTTGATTTTGACCCTTTAAAAATATCTCTCATGTCTCAATTTTTTGATTATAATATTGATAACTATTTTGATGAAATTTTTGATAGGTCAGTCACCAGTGTCAGTTCTGGGTATTAACTGATTGATGTTTTTCTCGCTCATTATGAGTTGTCTTTTCTTGACTCTCTGCATGCCTGGTAATCTTTGATGGATTCCTGACATTGTGAGTTATTTTATTCCATGCTCAATAATATTTATTTTTAAAGTTGTTCTTTAGCTTTGTTCTGAGATGCAGCTAAGTTATTAGCAAGTTGTTTGTTCTTTTTGGTCTTGTTTTTATGATTTGTTACATGGGTCTGGAGCAATGATCAGTCTAGGACATATTCCTAACAACTGAATCAAGACCTTCCTAGTGCTCTTTTCAGTGTTCTATGAATTAATAGCTTTTTTCCCCCTGTTTCACTGGTAGGAAAAACGTTGCTCATAAACTTGTTTGTTGTTCGAGCATCATGCATTATTCTGTTTTTTGTTATTAGATGGTTATTTTCCTATATTTCACATGCTAAAAATTTACAATTACACATTTTCTATTTTAAGAATTCTCTTATTTCCTTGCAAATTAAAACCACAATGAGATACCACCTTATACCAGTAAGAATGGCTTGCATCAATAAAATGATCAACAATAAATGTTGGCGAGGATGTGGAGAAATAGGAACACTTTTATACTGCTGGTGGGAATGCAAAATGGTCCAACCACTATTGAAGGTTATGTGGAGGACTCTCAAGCTAGTAAAAATAAAACTGTTGTTTGGTCCAGTGGTTCTACTTCTGGAAATCTACACAAAGGAGATAAAAGCGCTAATCCAAAAATAAATCTGCACCCCTGTTTACTGCAGCAATATTTACTATAGCCAGGATATGCAAAAAGTCCAAATACTCCACAAAAGAGAAATGGATCGAAATTTATGGTATATTTACACAATGGAATATTAATAAACAATCCCAAAAGTCAAACTTTTGCCACTCACAGCAACATGAATGGAGCTTGAAGAAATTATGTTGGCTAAAATTAGTCAGAAGGAAAAAGATAAATACCAGATGGTCTCGGTCTCACTTTTATGTGGAATATAGGTAAGTCAAACAAAAGAACAAGAAATAGTAAAAGCTAGTTTGCTATAGAAATGATCTATCTAGCAGAGGAAGGAGAATGAGGGTGATGAAACAGGGGAGATCAGAACATAAGGGGAAATGGTGATGGGTTGTGGGTGATATGGTGGTGGCAGAAATACAGAGATTACAACAATATTAAAAAATAAATCAATTTATCTTTTAAAAAGATTAAAAATAATTCCTATTTTCAGTAAGTTTGATCATCCATTCAAATTGAGTTTCCTAAGAGAATTATGATTGCTCTTCTGGAATGTTAGTATCATTTAATGTAAAGACTTAAAGATAGGAAGTTTCACTAGCTCCTATGATGCAGGGTTACCTATCATGATAATGGAAACTCACTTAGTTAAAATGATTTGTGGTGCTTGAAAAGCTTCAAATGAATAAAGAATGTCATGAGAAAGATACCTTTGAACTAAACAAGTAACAACATCAGACCACATCAGCATAAACAATGTTTTAAAACTATAAAGGAAGTTTGTAAAATCAACAATCTTAACTTTTCTGAGGACACATAAGAAGTTCCTATTTCATTTTTTATAGCACAGGACTTTACAATTTTCTAGCAGTTCTACAATATTTATAATAGAACACATAAAGTATCTATCTTAGGTATATATAGCCTTTCTGTTTATACACCAATGTACTTTGGAAATGAATCATTTTGTGTTTGTCTTATCAAGTGCCCAATGGGAGTATTACCATTCATTTTATACATCAGGAAACACACTAAAGTATAATCAAAGGTGTATACATGTTATTCTATATTGCTCTAATTTAGTTATTCTTGCTGTGTAGAATGACATCAAACAATACTTGAGTGCCTTAATATATGCTACTGCTGACGGTCATAAGAATGGTTTCCTATTTAGGACAATTGCAGATAGTACTAATAACAATCATATACTTTTATCCTAGTTAAATAGCATAACTAGTAATCAGTGGAATTTAGAACATTCAAATTTTTTACTATATGTGAGAAAATAATATATAAAAAGAAAACAATAAAATATTTTTAAAATATTTATTCTAAATGATTTAAAATATTTGCAAAGAAAAGGAAAGCAATATTATATAATTTCAAATTTAAAGCAGGAATTCATATCAAGTTGTCAGAAATTAGTATTGACTTAAAAATGACTTTCGTAAGTCATGTGACTGACAACTGTCAAGGAGAAACCCCCGGGACTTTTAATTCCAAGTCCTGTAGTAAAATTGAATCAAATTTCTCTTTAATCCATGTTATTTCAATGGATAAAAGCAGGTATGATACAAGGAAAGTTGAAATTTACCTATAAATTAATAGTAGTTTTTAATGACAATTCATTTGAATATTTTTTACCTAAACGTGGATAAAAATTGAGAAAATAGCATTTAGCCATCAAATTAGTTCTTTTATCATCACAATTATATTTCCTAGGATGACAGCATAATTTGAAAATCAGGGCTAGGGCATGGTGGCACATGCCTGTAAGCAGCAGTCTAGGAAGCTGCGGTTGGAACAGGGAATCGCGGTTTGAATTCTAATCCTGGTTAACATAACGAGACTTACTTCCACAAAAAACTTACTTCCAAAAAAATAGCTGGGTGTGGTGGCGCACGCCTGTAATCCCAGCTACCTGGGAAGCTGAGGCTGGGGATCACTGGAGTCCGTGGTACTCCAGGAAACGTGAGCCTGCAGTTCCACAGGCAAAAATAGCGGAGCTAGTCTCAAAAAAAAAAAAAAAAAAAAAAAAAAAAAAAAAAAAAAAAAAAAAAAAAAAAAAAAAAAAAGGAAGGAAGGAAAGAAAGAAAAAGAAAAAGGAAATCAAAACATCAAGTTGTTATGTTATAGAAAATAAAACTTATCACTTATCACTGAAGAAAAATAGGGCTTTAGAGGATTATTAAAACTGGTTCATTTTTTGACAAATTCTATTTAATGCCACAAAACTTGTAAAATCATAGGCCAAAAATCAAGGATAGTTTCCTTGTAACTGAATTACTGAATAATAGGATAATAAAAGAAGTAGAAGTGTGTTTAGATATATCATTGAAGCTTTTTTTTTGTTTTTAATCAGAGTACATAATTTCACCAAGACAAGTTTTGGCTTTTGTAGCAAGATCAGATTTAAGAACCTAAGAAAAATATAGCACTATTTTTTTTTTACAGTACCAGGTAAATCTATTTTTTACTCATTTGAAATGTTCAGAGGACAGACTTTCACAAGAGTAGAATGTTAAATCAGATTTGTTGTCAGGAAGGGTTAATTCTTTGTAGAGTCTTGCATAAATATATTGGAGGTATGACTGACTCTTTTCAGTGATAGAATTACAGAGCTTCTTTTCATTAAATTGTTATCTATTCAAAATGCTATTTAATGTTTTAAATTTTCCAATGCCTATTTAAAATATTGTAACTATCTTTATACATATTACAAATACTTGTGAAACATACACAAGGCTTATTATTAGATTCTATATTCTATATGTGAATTTTAGCAAATTTAGACATTTGACTCAAATCCTGTGTTTTCTCAACAACATTCTGAATATTTTCAAATTCTCATTAAGTTTTTCTTCAGATTCTTGCTCCCAATTAACCTTTTTAGTTCCTTTAATACAAAAACATTGCACTTTGTATATTTACATTTTTATCTTACTAATAACATTTTTCATCTCCCTCTTTTGATTTCAAATCTAATTATTTTGAGATTACTATCACCTAGGTTATAAAATTGTTGTTTTCAATGATGTATTTTCATTCAAAAATTTAAATTTATAGTAGTATCATTCATTGCCCAACAATCTATTATATGCAGTGACCCAGACTGATTTAGTAAATACGTCTGTTATCTCAGAAGTCTTAGCCCATAAATCTCTTAACTATGCCATGATGATTCTTGGCAAGCCTTCAGTTTAATACAGTGCAAAAGCTATTTGTACACAAAAATTTGCACCCAGAAATTAAGATTTTTCCATTTGCATGTCTTTAAATGTATACCTGTTAAAACAGTACCATTACTTTGTTTATAACCCCATATATACACACCTACATGCGTGCACAAGGCTAAACATTTAAAGAATGATTATCATATTATCTAATTATTTGACAGAAAGTAGCTAAATTATTGTGGTAAAGAGAATTGCTTTATTTAGCCTTCATGAATTTCTATGTCAAAGACACAATCAATATACCATTTTACAAAACAGGGACTAACATTTTACAATGTGCTCAACATCCTTTCTCAGTTACTTCTCTAAACTTATCTCCTTCTTTCCTTTTCTTTCTTCCCACAGTCCATTTTCAGTAATTTCCCAACCTAAGAAATAGTGTAGAATTCCTGAAACAATCAACAAATGCTCTCATATCAAGGTTATTGGACATTCATATCATTTTTTCAAAATTTAACCATCTGGAACAAAATGCACTTCCTGAGTGCCTTTTATGGAATTAAAATACTTATTCTTTATAGTTTGCAAAGGAAATGTTTACTGTCAACATATTGTTGAAATTGTAATGGAGATATAAATGATAACATCTTAGAATAAATTAAAAAATCATTTATCATTTTAAAAAATACTAAGAAGAAACTCAAATGAAATACCATACTCCCATTTTAAATAGAATTCTATTCTCTATCACCAGGAGTTGACTGGTCAGTAAAAGTAAAATTTAATTTTCTTATTTAAAGAATGGTATCTTTTGGTATATCCTTTTGGTATCTCATCTTAAGCAAAATGATTATAAAATTGGGAAAAAATAGTAATTACATATGATTTAGCTCCATGATAAAAATAGAATAAATTTATAAATATAGCAGCAATGATAGAAAATTAGTTGCATGTAATTTGATATGTTATCTAAAGTTATAATTTACATAATCCCTACATAAATTTTATAGCAAAGTTAGAAAGTGAAGAGAACCCTTTGTGAAAACAATGGAAGATTTTCTTTGAACAATGTTTAAATATTCTCTCCAAGACTATTAGAAAAAAAGAAAAGCAATTGTGGTTAATTGATGTGGTTACTTTAGAAAGAGTTTGAAGGTTTTTTGTTGATTTCTTTTTATTATTTTGTAAATTTCCTCCATGATCTCATAAGCAATAGAGTTTAATATGTTGATTATTGTGACTGGTATAGAACATAACATATATGTTGTTATTGGAATACTATCTTAGAGTAGAAGCATAAAATTTAATCTGCTGTTAAAATATATAAACTAATACCCTTAGATATGTTTATTTGATCTCATGTAAAATTATTTTATTGTGAAAACATTTCATGTTTATTTATAATGTTTCCTAAACAGTTTTTAATTACAAATTGCTAGTCTCTCAGAATCAGTTAACCACTGTTTTTAGTCACAGAGGTATAGTTTAGATATATTATGTCTAGTTATATGATTATAATTTTAATACTATAACCCCAATTATTTATGTTTCACTATTTTTAAAGTTGTGATGAGTTTAAAATACATGCAACTCAACAACAAAAAATAAGTAAATCAATTTGAAAAATAGCAGAAAAGCTAAGTAGATATTTCTCTAAAGATGTACATATGCCCAGCAGGTAACATTAAAAAAAGAAGAAGAGAAAAAAAACTGTTCATAATTACAAAAATACAAATCAAGACCACAATTACATACCACTTTATTCCTGTGGAAAATGGCGCATATCAAAAAGAGCAGGAATAAGTGTGGGTGAGGATGCAGAAAAGGAATTTCAGACATTTGGTGGGAATGTACAGTGCTCCAGGTGCCATGATAAACCACATGGAGTTAACTCAAAATATTAAAAATAGGTCTAGCATATAATCAAGCTATTCTACTCCTAAGTATCTTCCAAAAGAATGCAAAAACACTAACTTGGAGGGATATATACATCCTTATGTTCATTTTAGCACTATTTACAATAGCCAAGTAATGAAACAACATAAGTGCCCAAGGGCAGATAAGATTAAGATGTGTTATACATACACAAGGGAAAACTACTCAGCTATAAAAACAACAAATAAAAACCCAAAAGGCACTGAGACAAGAAGGATAAAACTAGAGAGAGAAATGCTAAGTAAAATAAGTTAGAAGGAATAAGATAAATGCCAAATGAATAAATAAAATTTATATGAATAGAGGTGGGTGGGAAACTAAGAAAAGTTGACATACACATATTTGCAATATATCTATATATTAATATTATTTGTAATATATAAACCATTTTTGCATCAAATTAAATATTTTATTTCATCAACCAATGGGTTTTTTAAGGACTATTTTTATTTATTAGTCTCATCTTGTTCTGCCTGTCTTCACTTTAGGAATTTACCAGGAAAGTGATCTTTATTTTCACTCTAAAAATGTTCACCAACATAGTTTACTTTAAATTTTCTAAATTTAATGTGCTTTCTGACTGATTTTAAGATTTTAAAATGCACTTATTAGTCTTATTACCAAGTAAATTTGAGAAGTAATTTTACTCTTCTTGAAAATTGAAAATCTATTAATCCATTTCTTACACTCTTGACTAATTATGTCAGGATTTCATTATAAGTGATCATTCTGGTTTGAAATTCATTTACATCTAATAATTAAGTAAAATTACCCAGAAAATTAAACATTTGAAGTTTCAGTTTAGACTTTATGCTTTCCTGAGTTCTCTCAAATTGACCTAAATTCAATGTTTTGGGGTTTGTTTGTTTATGTTTTTTGTTTTTGTAATCTTTACAATGACTCCAGTATATTAGATTACCTCAATATTTTCATTTTTATTAGAAGACTCTTAATCAGTTTAGTATGGAAACCATTTAGTCCTCTTTGAATGGACAATGCTTGTCTCTATGTCTGTACATAGTTGATGTTCTTCAAATCTTTGTAAGTGTACAGTGAATTTTTAAAAATATTTCCTAAATGAACTTTTTATAATTCACATATTGGTTATAAATTAGATTAACACTAATAATTAAACTGAAGAGAATTTGTGAGATGATATTTAGCTTATTTGATTATAACAAAATTAGCATGATACTTGCAAATTCATTACCAGTGCATATGTTTCATTAACCTCATTGTGCTTTAACTCACAGCATATACCAATAAAATAATAAGTAAAGGCCTTCCTAATTGAAGTATAAAACCTTAGCCTTATCCAAGTAGACTACCACTAACATAAGGTAGCTACAAAGATGAAATGTCTAGAAGATACAAGATTTAATACATTCTTCACAAATGAAATTTTACTGGTATGTGTTTGTTATGACAATCAATTTAACAACACATGGACATTTAAAAGGAATGTGAGTACACACACACACACATACATATTTGTTTCCAACAGGAAGAGTAGTTCTGATTACAAAGAAAATAGAGACATTATTGCATGATGAGCAGAATAGATTCCCTTTGCTACCCGTGAACACACAATATTTCAGAAATGCAGAAGTATCATATTTCTAATAGTAGAAAGATAATGAAAGTAACAAAACACATTAGAGCAAGTTTTATGGAATAAAAAATAATGCAAATTTCTTTCATTACCACAATAATGAATATAAACAGGATGAATGTATACAGTACCATGTTGATAGAAATCATAAGAAAATATAGTCTATGAAGAAAACAATTTCAAAATAAAAACCAATTGACACAGGGTAGTGACACAGTTAAAAAATCTGGCTGCCAGAATGGTCTGGTGGATGGAGTCGGAAAGAACCATGAGAGAAAATGGGAAGCAAGAAGAGAGGGCATATAAAAAGGAAGGAGCAAAGAAGAAAAGAAAGAAAGAAAGGGATGAGAATGGCAGACTGAGAGAACAGGCCCACATGGCCTTTCAGGGGAATCCCTCTGGAAGAGTGAGGTGGAGATAGTAAGGAGCCACGGTGGGAGAGTGGCCTTCAGAAGTAGCAGGCGAAGGGTGACCAGGGGCTTCTGAGGGCAGGCCTGGTGGCTTTGGCCAGACACTACCAAAGATGGGGCCTGGTAAAGAAAGCTCATGGAGCTGCAGCATGGCGGCATATTTGGAAAGCTAATTGGGATCAGCATTTTGTTGAAGCAGTTTGAAGAACCTTGGAGAAGCGGAGCAGGGCTGGCAAAAAAGGACGCTAGAGAAAGACTGGACTTTGCAGAAGTGCCTACCTCTCAAGTTTGCAGGAGCAAAAAGGCACCATCTTCGACATGTGTTTAGGACTTTCAGACTAAATGGTGATTAGGGTAAGATAACAGACCACTTGTGGCTTTGAGAACTTTTCATTTTCCTGTTGAATACCCTTTTAAACAAAACCCTGTTGTTAAACTGCATTTGTCTGGCAACAGCTACATGTGGGTGGTACGAACCTGAGGGAACAGGACTGGCAGAAGTTGCATTTTAAAAGTGGCCTGTTGGTTATAAGCTTCTGCGCCTTTTTGACCGATTTCAGTTTGCCACCATGGCCAGGAGAAATCACCTATGGTATTTACCAGCAGAAGCCACATTTTAATAGATTTTCTCCCCCCACCCCTTGGCTTGTTAGTTGGCAGTTTCTGCTCATTTTGACCCAATATCATAATGAAATTAAGATTATAACAAAATAAGATCAGATTTGGTATATTTCCAAAATACTAAAAAATGATAAGTCAAAATGTGAAAGAGTATTTCCTTATAGCAAATGTCCATGAAGTAAATATTGTAAAACACGGATCAATCCTGAAAAGACACTAACATAAGAAGCAGTTCCTACCTTCAAAGACCTTTATTGACACTAAATAAAAACACAGGGACACACACAAAGATACTCTCAATACAAGATACTGAATAATAATATTTAAGGAAGTTCATGACCCAACATATTCTGTGTTCCTCTTTCTGGGATATCAATCAGTGGCTTTCATGTGCACCCAATTAGTGAAACCTGAAATTCTCTACTAGTCCAGGAGTCCAGGTCTGACCAAGGTATGATTCCAATACCTGGAATCAACACAAGGATCCAATACTTGGAATCGATACAAGGATTTCTCCTAGGTTATTGGAACTGTAGGATCCATGAGCACAATTAGCCAAAGAAGGGATAGGGAAAAGAGCTCACCTTCATTTCTGCAGATGTGAACAAATCAACCTCTAATCCGATTGCAAGTGAGCATCTACACCCAGACTTAGAAATAAATTGAGGGAATTTACAACAAGGACAGCTGAGGCACTGACAGAACTGGACACCTGATATTATTGTTTAGCTAGTTGATCCATCAGCAAATGAGCTTTCTCTACATGTTAAAAGAAATAATATCTTATACCATTGTTTAAGAAATTTGACTCAAGTTTTTATTCATTTTTGTAAGATACATCCTGATAAAACAGCATAATTTCATTGTTTTATTTCTGGAATCATATTATATGATTTTTCTAAATTATTTTTCTGAGTATTATATAGAGACTACAGTAATTCACTTTGAGTTACACACTGAGAAACAACATATTCAGGGAATTTTAAAACAGTATACCTCTATTGTCCCCACTCTATATATCTAATAATATAGATAGAAAAATTCCAAAAGGAAACAGCATTCAAAGTTATTCCATGAGAATATGCAGTCATCAAAAGTACATAAAAAATACAAAGGAAAAAATAATAGTAGGTCTTTTTCTAATCTGAGGGAATTTTCACTGACTCTAAGACAAAGGATAATAGAAGGAAAAAATGCAATAGAATATAAAGTAAAATAAAACAAAAATATCCCTTTTCTTTGTCTCGGGATCTATCAGTTATTAGATTTTGAAGGTCTGTATCTTTTAGAAATGGATGAGTGGTCCACTCTTGGGACCAAATTTGAGTGAGACAGAATCTGAAAATAAAATCAAACTTGCTAAATGTATGTCATAATTTTTTAGGAAACCAGTCTTTCTTCAAATACATTACAGTGCTGCATAGTAGAATGATTTTAAAACAGAGATAAACTTAGGAAAATATATTTGATAAAAAAAATAACCACTTCTGATAAAATGTTTTCTTCTCCGTATTAGAAGAGAGATTCCTTTTGAAAATAATATACTCAGTATATCAACAACATTAATAGGATAAGAAATAAGATATTAATTCAAGGCATAAAATTATATTATTACCAAAAAACCTTACCCACTAATCTGATATGACATAATAAAAAGTAACAGTTATAGGAAAATATGGGAGTCATTTTAATATAACTGCCTTCCAGTAATACTAAAAAGAATAACTTAGAAGTGAAACAAAGTACAATTAGCTGGTCAATATACTTACAAAGATCAATAGCTTTCAAATAAACTAGTAAAAACAGAAAATATGATAAAACTATTTTTATTATGAAATAAATAATATATTTGATATAACCAAACAGGTAATATTAAGGAATAGAATAAAAACAAAGTTAGATTTGTCAAAGAGCTACAGAGATTTAATTGTTCAAAGATAATTCCAGATAGTAAGATGGAAACTACAAAGATGGAAATTATATTTAGAGTGTTATATTTTAAATTCATTTCCAAAGAACAGGCTAAATGCTTACTGGTTATAACTTAACTATTAAAGAAATAGATATAACAATTCATGAAAACAATAAATAGAAACATTTGCAAGATATCATTGATAAAAATTGTCTCTTTATAATAAAAGGTTCATACCAGAAGAGCTGCAAATATGTTGATTATGCTTTAGTCCTTATGTTATGTGATGTTTTGATAGTTATGATTTATATTACACATTACACTTGTATATAATGTAGTATATATATATATATATATATAGTGCATTTGAAGGATTGAGCAAAATGCTATCTCAACAAATGGGAAAATGACATAGTTACAGAAAACCTGAGAGATGGAAAGCATCTACTACACATGTGTAAGGAAGACCAATCTTGCTATTAATTAAACCATGTAAATTAAAACAATAAAACAATCTACTTTTAACTCATGGGATTCTCAAAAAAAATAATGAGAAGTTGAAGGATATGATTTAGTGAGAGATGCTCTTTTAAGAATGTCTATTGGATTAAAAATTGCTCAACATTTCTGAAAATTTACTAGCCAATATAGCTGAAAAGTTTTTCAAAAAAATCCATTCTCATCTAGAATAATGACTCTTTTATGAGTCTATTCTCAAGGGCAGAAATGAAACAAAACAATAAGAGCTTTAACAAGTTAGAGTTCATTCAAATACTATACAAAAAAATAACAAAAGTGAATGCTTTTTGGTCCAGTTTTTAAAACATTAAGATAAAAGATGCCAAGTTTTAAAAGAGCTATTAGATCTCTATATGCATTTGAAAAGAAAGTAGTAGAAAAGAAGTTGCAAATTTTAATGCCCTCTGATTTGTACCCAAAACTTATTTGGAGTGACTTGAAAACGGAGTAGTTGGCCACTAGAAGACATTAGGTAGTGTCATTTTAAAGCATCTGCTATGTTCAAAACATACTAAAACTAGATCGCCTTGACATACCCATCAGAAAAATATCACGTGGCTCCTATACCACCTTCTCTTACATATGCTTCCATTTTGCACAATCACAACTCTAAACACTAGCTAAGAAAAATTTTTAAATCACCATTTCCTGCTCTCAAATACAAGATCCAAGTTATAAAAATTCCACACAGAGGGATTAAAGAGGCCTCATTTTGAACAAAAAAATTTGACTAATACAAGTGAATAGACATTTTAGTTACTGAACTAATATTTGTTGTGAGATCTGAGATGACATACAAATTTCTATTATTGAAAAATAATTATCAACTCATCATAGACTTTGAACAGGGAAAGAACTATTGATTCAAAGTGAATTTCAAAGGATAGTCACAAAAATATAGCTGATATTGGGTCAAAAGGGGCAGAGGTCACCAACCAAAAAGCCACATTAAAAATACGGATTCTGCCATCCAGATTCCCTCCTCAGGTTCATGCCACCCGCGCATAGCAGTTGCCACTCAAATGCAATTTAGCCAAAGGGTTTATTTACAAGGGAATATTAACAGGAAAAACAAAAGTTCTTAAAGCCACAAGCCACAAGAGGCCAATTATCTTACCCCAGTCACCTTTTTCAGTCCCAAAGTTTCCAGACATGTCCATGATAGTGTTTTGCCCTTCCAAAACTGAGGCAGGTACTTCGCAAATTTTAGTCTTTCTCTGTCTTTTCTTCTTCTCTCTCCAGTGTTTTGAGTTGCTTCACTTCTCCAAGGTACTTCAAACTTTTTAGACAAGTGCTGATGCATAAATCAGCTTTCCAAACCGCTGGCTATCTCCTAGTACCAGCTCGCTATGTTTCTTTGCTGCAATGCCACACTCTCCATATCGGCTACTCTTCTGCAGGCCTCCATGGCTCCTTCCTACCAAGGGCTCTCTCAGGGAGCTTCCCCTGGCAGGCCAAATGGGCCTGTTCTTTCAGTCCACCAATCTCGTCTCCTTTTTCTCTCCCTTTTTTTGCTCCTTCTTTTTATGTACACCCTCTATTCCTGCTTCTCATTTTCTCTCCATGGGGTCTTTGTCTCAGACTCCACGCATCAGGGTATTTTGGCACCAATACAGTTCTTAACTGTGTCACTACCCTGTATCATAGTTACTTCAATATTTCATTAATTCACCATGCAGGTTAAGTAATATAATGGTAGCATTACTAATATTTGGTAGAAAATTTAACTATTAAAAAATAGAAAATAAATAAGTAAATTATATGCCTCATGAATAGATTATTAATTTAAACATCTTCAGTGGATTTGGGATTCTGATGACTTCTTATGTTTTAAAAATACTTTTTAGATAATTATTTGATGAGCGTTATCAAATAAACATTATTTGTAAAGCTTAAAGTCCATACAGCCAATTCTAATAGAGAATATATGGTCTTTCTATTTCAGATTTCTCAAAATATACTCAAAATTAAAATGAAATAAATGATAAATATATTAGTCAATCTAATGTAGACTTTTTTTAAGTAATAGTGACTTCTAAGGGTAAAAGACAACTGGAAACTTAAATTAAAATGAAACAATATAAAAAGGAAGTAGAAGAGACTAAGAGTAACATCATCACAGAAGACTACTAAGCTCCACAAAAATTAGGAATAATTCACCAAAGCATAGTGAAATGTGAAAAACAAACAAACATGTATGCTCTCTATGGGAATCAAACATAGATCTGCTCACCTCAGAAAAAAATTTCTTTTAAATATTCCCACAGCACATGTTTGGTGAAGCAAAGAAGTGCTGATGGCTAGTATTTAAAAAGAACTCTCTAGGATGCTTCTATAAATAAATGTGAAAGAAAAAAATGTGACAGGAGAGTAAAATTAAATGCGATATTAGTAGTAACTCATAAAAAAGTATTTAAATAGCTTAGCTTTGTTTTAATTCAAAATTTATTTACAAAATAGCCGTATATATATAAATTACTAAGCAATTTATGTTAAAGTTAATTTCATAGGAAATACACAAGTATGTGGAAAAAAATGAACTGGATACTTTACTTTTCCCAATATCCTATCCTATTTACAAAAAACAGCAGACTTTACTCTAGTGAATTTGTGATTACTGTAAAATGTCAGTGTTTGAAATAACTGTAGCAGTTAAGGTCTGATAGGAAAGCAATGCTCTAAGCACAAGACCATTTCCCCATATTGCGTATATTGTCACTCACTATGTGGGCAGGTGTAGGTATTATGTTCCCATGTCACAAAGTCATTAATGACATAATTAACGGAAGGTTGTAATTTCCAGATTTAAACCACAAAGCCAAACTCAAGCAATACAGTCAAGTTACATAATTTTTTTTCCACACTGCAAATTGTCCCAAGTTTTATTTGTAGTCCATGCAAAAGGGGGGAAAATAAGGTTTTCTAATAACATCTACTTAGGGAGATGGGGAAGTGGGGCTGTGATGCTTGGCATCAGCTAGGATATCAGTGGTCAGCAGGGATCTGAACGTACACCAACTGACCATGCCGACAAGAACTCAGTCTCAACACAGTCAAAGTTACATAAACTCTAATGAGGATAATGCTTTTATCATCCAATTTTTGGCATCTTACATACTCACTCATGTATGTTAATACACTTCATACAGAACAAACACCTCAAAAAGTGAGCAAAAAATAGGTAGGAGAGAAGTTGTTTTATTAAAATACCGTAGAAGAGAAAACTCAGTGACAGAATTTTTAGAATTTCTTCTTGCTTTAGCTTGGTATGATTTCCTCTGCATTGACATGAATAAATAAAATAACATAATTATTTACAAGGTTGGTGATAAAACAGTTTTTGTGTGCAAATTCTATTTGTAAAAGCAACAACGTTCAGAACTGTCTATTTTAAGGATGGTAAAGTGAACAGAATCAAATTTCTAAACTTAATGACAATGTCACTGTAGCTTATGAAACCATAGCAATGTAAGGCGAGACATCTGGTGTGCACCATGCATGTAATGTATGGTTAGCTTCAGTGATTCTTCCCAGTTGCCCTCACATTGTAATATATGTGTGGAAGAGTGCCACTCAAACTAAGTAGAATTGTTCAGCTGTCTTGAATATAAAGTAAAGAATACAATGCTTGACTAGGCAAGCTAGTTGCACATGAATTTTGATGCAGATGCCTAGTAAAAATGTTTCTTATAACTTGTAGAAGAAAACAACAAGAATCAATAAAGGAAGGTTTATTTCTAGAGAATGTACAACTATTTATGGTGCAATAATTTCAAACACAAGCACAGGTTGTTGTTATATTTCATCGGTACACTGGGACTGATGGCTTCAGGGTCATGTTAGCAAATAAAACCAAAATAAGATGTGAAATCTATATATAGTCATAAATATGAATTATAACTACATACATACATGTAATTTTTCCTGTCCCATATTTTTTCTTCCCGATAATAGTTTCATCATTAGAATTTTTGAGAAAATGATGAACTTGATTTTTTTTCTTAGATCCTTCCCTCCCTAATCTATGTTGCTTTCCAGGGTCAAGAATCTACTGGACCTACCTGGTAACCACTGGTAGATTAGAAGGAATAGTCATAGGAAATGCAGTAGGAAAATATATTGTAGCACTTTCTTCTCCGAAGATTAGTAAATAATTAGTTAGGAAACATTCCATTATTATTTGAAGCTTGAAGTAAAGATTAGAATACTGGGGATTCTGGGAAGAGTTTAACTAATGACATTATGATCCATTGTGGGTAATTTGGCTTTGCAACACAAATGGGCTAATATCAGAGATGATTAATAATCTCAGGAAGGAATATGAAATGGGCTTGTGACTCCTAAGCATAGTCTAAAGTAGCATACTCTTTGCTGGCCTCCATAGTGCCTTTCTACTACCAACTCTCCCTTTCGGGGGGCTTCCCCTGGCAGGTCACATGGGCCTGTTCTTTCAGTTCTTTCAGTTCACCATTCTCATCTCCCTTGTCTCTCCCCTTTTTTTTTTTGCTCTTCCTTTTGTATACACCCTCTCTTCCTGCTTCTCATTTTCTCTCCATGGGGCCTTTCAGACTTAAAATTATTAATAAAATAAATAGTTGGAAGTTAAAGTGGAGAATGGATGTATTTTTTAAAAGTAAAAGAATAGCTTAAATGATTTTTAAATGATTTTTAAAATGGAATGGATACAAGCACGTCATCAAAAAAAAAAAAAAAAGAAAGAAATCAGGAGAAAAGAGAAACAGCAAAATTAAGTAAGTAACCTATAAGAGCTAAGAGGCATATGATAAAGTAAACTAAATAGATTTTAAACATAATACAAATGGAGACTATTAAAGGTAAACTTTGCCATATTTAATAACACATTATATATATATATATATATATATATATATATATGATTCCGTTGTGAACTAAAGGATGAGTATGTATACATCAAATAAGTGAAAGTCAAACAAAATCAAGAATCATACTGAAATGGAAAAAAAAGGTTTTAGAAAGGAGAAACATGGTTAACAAAAATCTGCTAAATATTTGATTTGAAAAGATAATGCAGTAAAAGCATAAATTCTAAATAAATAGTACATTGAGAAGTATGTAATTACATGCAAACATTAGAAGAGAAAAAGCCTGAAAATCTATCAGTCAAGAAAATGTAAAAAGAAATGAGAAAAAAATTGCACATATTTTCAAAAAGATTGACTTTGACTTGAAAAAAAAGAAATGTTACATAAGAATTTAATAGAAATTATTTGTTTCCTTAAACACTAATAATAAAGTCAATTTATTGATTAAAATTGAAAGCATAGACATATCAAGTTGAAAATGTAGAGGTTATCAAAGATTTAAAAAATGTGAAGAATATTATGAAAATACATGTCAACATTATTTAAAAAGAATGAATTTTTATGAAACTTAAAATCTTACGCAAAGACTTAGAAATTGTAAATAATTAAAGACAATGAATTGGTGAATAGAATTAAGATTATCAGTTCAGGTAGCTTTGAAGGTGAATTACAGAAAAATATCTCTATTTTGTTCTCACTTCTCCCTTCTCTACTGACTTCAGTGTTGCAGTCAGATATCTAGGGTTTTGTTGGTTTGATTTTTTCTGACCTTTTGCTTTGTTTTCTCTACATTCTAAATTTGTTTCAATATACTATTTGTCTTTCTCTGCCCAACTTATTTCACTTAGCATAATCCCCTACAGGCCTATTCATGTTGTCAAAAAGCCAGTTTAACTTTATTTTTGTAGTATATAGACCTTTATTGTATTGAGAAAGGTTCCTTCTATTCCCATCTTGTTTAGAATTTTTATCTTATTTTATTTATTTATTTTTATGTCTTAAATCACAACCTCGACAAATGGTTCTTGGGATACCTCCCCCTCCCTCCTCCCTCTAGTGCCCTCTCCATTCTCTCAAACCCTATTCTTTGTTTTTTACTAGTCTGTGCTATGTCCATTAGTCTCTTTCTTTCCTGTGGTAGTGTTATTTCATTGGATGAGAGACTGTGTTGTTGGAACCAGTCAAACCTTGCTGGTAGGTTTTTAAGATTGCACGGGGTGGAATCTACCCAGAGAACATGAAGACATTAATTCAAAAGGACACATGTATGTGCAAGTTCATTGCAGCCCTGTTTACAGTTGCAAAGAATTAGAAACAAGCCAAATGCCCCCAAACAGATGATTGGCTAAAAAAATGTGGTACATATACACAATGGAATACTATGCATCCATCAAGGAGGACAAACACATGTCATTTGCAGCAAC
>PVHY01004072.1:0-98750 GCA_004024945.1 Uropsilus gracilis | reverse complement strand
AGAAATCACTCTGATGGCAGAGACAAATAGAAGATTAAAGTTCTACCTATTTTATTTATCCATAAGATATTGGAGATATCAGTGGAGTGGGATTAAGGTCAGAGAAGGACTGTAAAGGTTGCAGGGGACACTTCTCTCATGCATGAGACAGTCATATATATTCAATAAAATCTGTTTCCTAAGTCCATTCATACTCTCTTGAATCTTGTGGACCTTATACTGGCTTCTATGCAAGTACTGAGGAGCAGTACAAGAGTTGGAAGCTGAAGTTCAGTGGGAACCCCATGCACAGTCTTCAGTGTACCTCTCAGGTAGTGCTGCAGGCCACAGCCATGGGTAGGTCCCGCCAACCACAAACACTAGACAGATCTCAGAAGTGTGTTTCTGGAGGAGATGCATTGGTTTGTCTCATAGAAGACACTTTGAAAAGTTTAGCATTCTTTGTGTTCTGACTTACCTCTGGAGTATGATGGACATACTAATTTGAACCAAGCGCATAAGTATTTATCTATGAATAAAGGAAAGTCTTTAAAGATCACTATCGGTGCCTTGCTTTTATATCTGTTATTTAATAAGTCCTAGATAAGTTCTCTAACTCCAGAGAATGTAGTCTGGAGGACAGTCACAGGAATGAAATTGCAGGCAGAAATTTAGTGATCTCATCAGAGTTAGCGCCATCTAGTGGTTGACAGTGTTTTAACTGTGGATGAAGAGCAGGGGAGCAAGAGACTACACCTTTCTCTAAATTTAAAAACTGTCTAGGTCAGGTAGTAAGGATTAATATGTCTAGTACACTATATTAACATAGACAAACCAAAGATGCTTTAAAATTTGATTGCTATAGTATTTATGTGGCTGTCTTATTTTAAAAGTTAGATTCATGGAAAAGGGACTTTGACAGTTAAGCACATGCAAAAGAATCACTTGGAAAGGGGTTAAGAACTCCAGAAAACCATGCATCATTTGAAATAATGGCCAAGAAGACATGTGAGAGCTGAACTCACATCTTAGAAAACAATCACTGGGCAGTATTTTTAGTTTGTATTGCTATGCAAAGCCAGTCCAGAGCCACTGGGTGGCACCTGTGAAAGAGACAGATCTCAGCATAAAGGAAAATGTTTCAAAGATTGGCTGTCCTGGGAAGGCATTTAGTCCTTCATCTTGGGTATTGTTTTAGCCATAAAGTCTATGAGGAAATTTAGTTTCTTAAAATGATGGGCTGTGTTTTTCAACTTAAAACCAGGTAAACTTGTTGAGGTTCTTGGAATCCGTGTTAAGCAACATGTTTGCTTCCACCTCTGTAGGATGTAATCATCATTGTCATCATCAACTGACTAAAAAGTAACTGGCCTAGTTATTGTAGTCCTTAATCCTATAGTGACTTAATTTCCAGTGTAGAGTGATAAAAATATGGTTAAGAACTTGGGAAGGGTTAATAGTGCACAGGGACAGGATAGCCACTTTGAAATGAAAGATTAATATATATCTCTGGGCTCAAAAATTATTCATGAAAATCAGCATAAAGTATCTTGTATGAAGTGTGGGACCAAATACCTAAGGTAGATCTTCCTGCTAAAAAGTTCCTCTTTGTGGTGGATATCAGGGATTGGTTATCTCCTTGGCAGCACAAGCTAACTAATTACAACTGACAAAAAAATAAAAGCCCAATATGTAAGAAGCTCTAAATGCCCCTTTTACACTTTTAAGGGTCTGCCAGAAAATATAGAGCTACTGATAAAACAGCGCTTGGGAAACTCTGTCATCCATCCTTTCTTGTCTGTGTCCAGGCTGTGTACCTGTGGGGAACAGTGCAGGTATGGTCCTGCTCATGGGGTTACTTGAGGTCTGGAGTTATCCTTGCCTTTGGGCTTCATTCTCTATTCTCTGGTTGAAAAATGTTACTAGAATTAGGTCCCTTTATCTAGAATTTAGCTTTACTTTAAAAGAACCAGATCAAGGAGAAGCAAAAGACTGGGAGGAACCTGAGGTCAGAGCAGCAACACCCCTTGACACATCTTAACTGCTGTTTCTTCATCACTAATTACATTCACACCTCTTTACTGGAAACTAACCATTCCCAGTCCACTGCCAACTAACGCAGCTTTCCTGCCAAAAAGAAAATTATCTGAAAGAAAAAGCAGACACTTGTTTGCCCTTAAAAGCGTATATTTACATTTTTGTCAATGGACAGTGAAAGCTGGTGTGAACTTGGAGTAGGAAGGACTCAAGGGAAAAGATTCAGGAGGACTAGACTGCAGGGCCCAGGGGCACTGAGTGGGAGACCTGGTCTCTTGTATGGTTGCCAATGAATCTAGCTCCTCTTGCCAGCCATGTCCACAGAGACTTTCATGACAGCTCACTCTTAGCTGTTCCAGCTTGGTGGTATCAAAATAATAAAAACTTCTCAGAGTCTATCCAGGTATACTTAAGGGGAAATTGTTACTAAGGTTGGTAGATGGGGCTCATATTTTAGACAGAATCCAATCCACCTAATATCCTTGGAAGCTGAGATCCTACACTAGTAAACCAAAAGTGGTTCTTGTGGATCTTCTTACCACTTGTGTGAGCCACTTCTTTCTCTACAGGAGATCTTACACTGGGTCACCTCTTTAAAACAAGGAGGCTTTTAGAGAGGCAGCACCTCTTTAAAATGAAGAACGTAGTACCTTGTTAAAATGGAGTCTTAGTAACGACCACTTCTCAAGTGTCAGACAAAGCTGAACAAAACCAAAGAAATAATTTTGAAAGCATTTAATTATCATCCCTAACATTTTTTGAGGAGTGATGCAGTTGTCATAGTGCAGTAGTGTTTTGAGGGAAACAAACTACTTCAAGGAACCTAGAGGATAAGTGACTCCTCCAAGAGAGTTGAGGCTTTGAGTTGGTTTCTGGCTCATGAGTCAGTCAGCAAAACAGGGGCTCCCTCCTCTTTTTCTAATCCCCATCACTTTACCCCACTCCCTGAATCCACATGCAGTCCCTGCAGGTAGAGGACTGTGTGGGTTTCAATGGAAGATGGCCAAGTGGAAAGGAGTATGGACTTAAGTATCAGGAAGACCTTCATATGCTCATTGTGGGGCTTTAAAAGGTTCTGGTTTTTGCTTGTTTGTTTGTTGCTGTTGTTGTTTGTTTATTTGTTTTTGGTCTGTAAACCAGGACTAATGACAGTATTTATCTGAATATTATAATGACAGCATTATTGATAAAAGTTAAATGAGATGATGTATACAAAACACTCATAATATATTAACAGAGACACAGGACATATTTATTAAATATTAACTGTTGTTATTGCTATTAGTAATGGGTGAGTTTCTGCAATGCATATTTAAATTAAGTGTAAATGAACTAAAAGCAAAGTACTTGGGTTGATTTCTTGACCGATACACAAGACTGTCCTCTCTTGGGCATCTCATGGGTCAAATGGAATTTCAGGATAAATTTCTCTCTTCTGTGCTCTGTGTTGCCTTCTAACTTAGTCATTAGTCCCTTGAGTGAGATATATATACACAAAGCATTTAAAAATTTTAAATTCTCTCCACCCCAAGAATCTTCCATTTTAAATGGATTAGCCATTTGTTAGCATACGGTCTATTTTAAAGTTGTTGTGTGGCATACTGAGTATACAGTACAAAAGTACATTTTTGCCAACTGCTTTATTTTTGTAGCAATTTTAGAGTTATTTACATTGTTGATGATTAGCCAAATGGGGTAGGGGAAAAGAGGCGTAGTGTTGAGCCCATCACTCTAATCCACTCAATTGAACTGTTTCTAGATCATGTCACACGAGCTCTTCTCCAGATTTAGTCTACGACTCTTTGGAAGATGATAAAATGGTAGCCTGTTCTGGGTTGGAAGCGATTCCTTTTATTGCTCGTGATTAGAAGAACACTTGCACTCTGCTGGGAAGAGGTGTCATGTATCTATGAGGAGCCAATGAACAAAACAGGAGTGACATGCTGTTGAAAGGAAAATGACCATGTAGGGCTCTCGTTTGTGAAAGCACCCCTTACTGTAACCTCAACTTGTACACCCTCAAACTGCACAGAGTCAAGAGAATTCAAAGATCGACATTTTTAGGAACTTGGGCTCTTAGACATCAAAGAAGGAACTGCGATGAAAAAAATAATACTCAAAACCAATTCAGAAAAGACCAGGTGGCAGCTGGTCCTAATGTCTTGGAAAATGGAGTCTGACTTAATGGAAAACTGCTGAGGACACCTACTAAGGTGATGGAAAGCAGGCTTGAAGACCTTCAGTGCTCCAGGAAGGAAGTGCTCCCTACCACATCACACCCCAAAACATACAGAAGCAGTCAAGTGTGTGTAGTTGATGATATTTGTATGTGTGAGGTGGCCCTGAGCATGTCCTTTTCTTTCTGCATGGAGATCAACAGCTCTAGTCAACTTAGCACTCCTCTTTTTTGTTTAAGAAAAGTTTGGTCTGCTTCTGTTACCATGGGTATCTTGCCTAAACAGTTGAACTAACTTAATGAAAAGGACTATACTTATCAGTAAAAAGGAATATATTTATTCAGCAAAAACTACTGGTTTTCTTGAGACATCCCTTGATGCTATTTTTGCATCAGAAATTAACAGTGTTGGTGAGAATAGTAATGGCAGGAGTAGCAGTAGTGGTGGTAGCAGTTGTTGGTGAATGATGTTAGCCAGGAGGCTGGGCTAATAATAGAAGGAGTTCATTAAGGTGCTGGGTGTCCCTTTGATGCTGGGTTTTCCACTCACCTCTTTTCTGTGGCAAAGAGGACAGGTAAACGGTTTCTTGATGGCTTTTGTCTTTGGTCTTTCATTTAGCTGCTTCTTCCAGCTTAAATAAGTGGGCAGCAGAAGGGAAAGGAAGCAGATGAATAATTTTCCACATTTTTAAATGAACTGTCATTGCAGTTAATCTGTGCCAGTATTCTGCTTATATGCTGATCCTTGGAGACTCTGATGGGTATTCTAGGTACCCACCAGGGAGATTTAAGAATCATTAATCTAGATATCACTCTAGTGTAGTGACCTGTAGTGTTCTAAGGATCCCTTTACTACTGATGTTTTCTTAAATCCTGATGGAAAAAAAAAAAATCACTGGCATTTGTTCTAGTGGAACGAGAACTTCAGAAAAATGAAATAATGTGAAACACAGAACTGTAATGACTTGTAGAGAAAGTGAATCACCCATGGGAGCTGCTCCCCCAGTATGATTTACTCTTATCCTCGAAATTTTTCTCTCTTGGGGTTATGCACAGTACCTGGAAGCCAGATTGCCCTTATTTTGTGGGGCAGAGAGTGAGGGTGGTGCCAGGGTGTCTGTGGACCCTGGAGAGTGCTTCCTCAATGTTATGCTTGAGGCTCCTCTCCTTGACCTGGCACAGGGTCCTATGTCAGTTGGTGATTTCCAGAGAACCGAGTCTCTTGCTGACAGCACTTTCCTTAGCCTGCGCTTGCCTGCCTTGCCAGTGTCCCTTAACCTGTCCTTTCCTGCATATGATTTGGTGTGGACTTGATTTCTGGCCTGTTCAAACTGGGCTTAGGTGCTCAAATCCTGCCTTGCTACATGCCCCCACTACTAACTGGGTCAGTAGTCTTAAGAATGACCTCTTAAGTTTTGTAGTCACTCACACCCACACCTGGCAGAGATGCTACTCAAAAGTCTGAAATAGAATTTATTCATAGTAAATGAAAAATATGTATTATTCACTTATTTATTTTAAACTCTTAAGTACTTTATCTAAAAATGTGTGTTTTTGGAAGGTATTAGGAAACCCATGAATGTATGTATGTACGCCTTTATTTCCCATGTGGTATGAAATGCTACAGGTTCATTTGATGATGCATATTGATACCAATTGTCCTTTCAGTGGAGTTCTTTTCTTTGTAAATGTTGTTGAATATGCTTTCTTTGTGTTGACATGGTTATTGATGGGCTGTGAAATATTTCTCAGAGCCTGGGTGTCTAGTTCTAACCATAGGGAGCTTGTGAGGTTGTATTCCTGCTCCTGTTAACTACTAGCTATTGAATGTTTCTCCTGTTTCAAGGCTATGCACATAGACCTCACATTCCCACATCAACCTCTGTGGGAGGATTACTGGTGGGATGTTTTTAGCACAGGAAACTAACTCAGAGTACTCAAAAAGTTGTCCGTCTCTCAGCAAATGACTGTGGTGCTAGGCCCACATCCACCCCTTTGACTCCCAGGCCAGCCTTCATGTTTTGCTTCTTCCTTTATACTGGACAATTTTTTGAACTCTAAATTATAGAGATAGATTAAAAACAAAACCCTACTCTAAAATTAACAAATGTTAACATTTGGCATATTTCAGATTTTTTTTCTAAGTCAGCACAAAAAGACATTACAGTTAAGAAGAGGTTCTTTTTTTAATTGTCCCTGGTTCTGACCTTTTTCCATTTCCCCCTTCTTTCTGAGGCAGTTTGGTCCCTTTCAGGCCATGCTTCAATGCTTTTAGTATGTACACACATATACATAGATGCCTATCTGTTGTCAGTATATCGCTTTGTTTATATGTTTAAAAAATTATGTACATTTTTATTTGTGACATACAAGAAAGTTGTATGTATTTTATGACTTTTCCCCACAATTTTGTTTTTGATGTTGTTACATAGAGATCTAAACTATTCATCTGTATGACTTATATTCCATGTACCTATTGATCAACATTTAGCTTGTTTCCAATTTTTTTTTCTTTCACAAACAATGCCAAATATGTCTCTATGCTTCTCTTACTTGGGAATATATTTGCAGGAGGAATTTTCAGGGCTTAAGGTGGGCACAGTTTTACTTTTACCATGTGTTGTTATTTGCTGTTCAAAGCGCACATACCCTTCTGCCAGTCATGTATGAGAGACAGATTTCTCCACATCCTAACACCAATTGGCACTGTTGAACTTTTAAAACTTTTTAAAAAGTCTCTTTTTTAAAAATTTGTGTCAACCTGAGTATTGCTCATGACAACTAGTGAGGCTGAGTGTCTTTTCATAAGCTATTGACCATTTGTGTTCCTTCTGTATGAATTGACTGTTCATACCTTTTGTTTATTTTTGTTTGGTTGCTTATCTTTTTTCCTCCTGACTTGTTGGAACACTGTGTGCTATCATTGTTAATCATTTCTCCAAATATATTTGGATGTCATTTTCTCTTCTCACTGAATGGTTTTTGTTTGTCATGGTGTATTGTATAATATACATGTTTTAAATATTGGTGCGGTTAAAGTTATCTTTTTGTGCTATATGTTGTTTGTCTTATTTATTTACCACAAGGGTGCTTTGTGTACTAGTCTTAGAGACTTGTTTTTCATTTTTGGTTTTTAATTATGATCCGCCACATTCATACCTCCTCCTTGCTTTATTTTTTCTTCAGTACTTATCATCTTACAATATATTCTATACTTTTATCTGTTTTGCTTATTTTATTTGTTTTCCTTCACTAGAATGTAAGCCTCATGAGGGCAGTGGCTTTTGTCTATTTCATTCATGGCTGTATCCCAACAGTCACTGGCGTATAAAAGTACTCAATAAATACTTGAAGAACAAATAAAGAATAACTCATGCTGACATCTGTGTGTGTGTGTATATGGTGTGAACAGGACTTTGCTTTGTTGTTGTTGTTATTCTCAGAAGCTTATTTCTTTCCCAGCACTTACTGAATGATTCACTCTTGCCCTCATGCTATTTTCCATGCCACCTTTATCAAGATGGAATTGTTTCCTATGTGCCACTGTCTTTACTTATCCCATTCTCCTGCCCCTGTTCTGAAATCTATAGAAAACACAGTCCTCTGGCTTAAGAATGGGGATGTGGGTGACGAGGAGCCAGGAACAACTCTGGAAAGCTCTTCTCCAAGGGATCAGTAAACCTTTAAGGAGCACCATATAGGAACTGAATGCAAAACTGGACATGAGAGTCTGCCTTCAAAGAACTTTGCAGTTGACATTAAGACTTGTTAGGACTGAGGGTAGAATATGGTGAGGGTTAAGGAGAGTAGGAGTTGTGCACTAGGGACACTGAAACTGGAGACAGTAGTGGCTTTGCGTCCCTCCTCTGCCCCTGATGAATTTTATATCTTGAGTAAGTAACTTACGCTTTCTAAGACTCAGTTTTCTTATCAATAAAATGGGAGTGGTAATTGCACCTGTTTCAGAGATTGTTATAAGTACTGGCTGATGTAATATCTACGAAGGACTCAGCACAGTTGGCCTGTGATTGTTCACTAATTCTGTTGCTGGGTGGAGAGTTTTTAGGGAGGAGGTGATATTTGAATGGGTCTTATAGGATGGACTAGATTTTTTTCAGGCAGGAATTAAATGGGTGGACAAGGACATGCCAAACAAGAGATAGAATAAACAAAAAAACAAACATGGAAAACAGAAATTATAGGGTAAGTTCAGGAAATATTAATCTAGTTTGAATTGTCAGAGGGAATAACAATGAAGTGGAAATGTAGGTTGAGACCAATTGTACTGGGTTAGCACTAAGCCAAGAAAATACCCTTTATGATTCTTCTTTTAACTCCTTAGTGGTTCCCCATGGTTTGGCCATATCTGAGCCCTAGAGTGGTGACTTTGGCAGGAGACGCTGGGAAGTAGGAAGGGCAGCTAGTTAGCACCTAGGAGAGTCCTAGCCTACACAGGTGAGGTCCTATATTCCAGGGCACCTATACTTTAGGAACATTTTTAAAACTACCAGATTTCCTCACCCCAGCTTCAGGTATGGAACTGACTGCTTCTGTATACATCAACTCCTACTATTAATATGCATACATCAGCTCCTGACATTATTCTCAAACAGTTTCTCTCCCCCAGGTGGTCCTATCCTGTGTGTGGTCTTTGTCGATGATACTGCATCCATAAAGGAAAACACTGGGATAGAGAAGCTTATGGCACTCTCTTTCTTACTTTTCCATTTTATGGTCCTCTTCTTGTGTCACAGAGGCAAAAAGAATAACCTAAAGAATTAAGGCCTCAGCAACCCTTTGTAAGAGATGGTATTGCTATCAACGTTCTTCCAGTTGTGCCTAATCACATAGCACTGTGACATAGATTGTTGCTACCTCTAAACATCATGTGGAATAGCTTGGATTTTGACATCAGAGAGACTTAGGTTGAGATCTCAGCCCTGCCAGCATCTAGCCCTCAGATGACCAACCATCCAGGTTTACCTGCTAGTGAGAAGATTCCCAGCACATAAAACTTCAGCACTATAACGTGGAACATCCAGGCAATCTGGGATGAGCTGGTTTGAAACTAGCTTCCATTCCCCTTCCCTGCATTAGCCATCATCAGGTGCACCCTGCTTAGGGATTCTAGACATCAGTCTGCTTGTGTCTTTTACTGCATATGCTTGTGTATTTCTTTTTCAGTTTGCTGCCCATCTTCCTCACTGGGGTGCTTGTTCCATGAAAGTGGAGGCCAGATCTACCTAGCTCTCTGCTTTGCTAAGGCCTCTAATACTGCCCAGTGCAAAGGTTGTCATAGGTGATTATAGAGAGGAAGGGCAAGTGATGAAACTAGAAACTGTATCTATGGGAATAACCACACTTAGTGTTACTTTTGAGAATGATGAGCTGACACAACAAAAGTCCTGGTACCCCCGTAACCCCCTCTTGCTTCCTTTCCAGTGCATGCATACAGAGTAGGAAGAGTTTATTCTTCCTCCTTTGATGTTGCTGTAACCTAGTCATATATGGGCATCAGGAGAATTAGGGTGCTTTTCCTCTCCTTTAAGGAAAGTTGGCTTGTTTTTAATATAACATAGGAATCAAAACAAACTAGATTATTTTTAACCCAGTAGCCAGTTTCAACTGATCCTTTTGAAGAGTATAGTTGTATTATATATTACTTCAAACTTAATAGAAAAAATTGATTAAAATATGTGCCCTGCTCATATCTAGCCTGGCTGAATGCCACAAGACACATTAATTGAAAATGAATTTCCACAAACCCAATCAAGCATCATGAAGATGAAAAATGTACCCTTTTCCCTCCATCCCTTCATTGATTTTTCATTTTCTCCACTCAGGGCTTCATTTAGCAATTTTTCAGTTTCGTTTTGTTTGGTCTTAATTCATTCCCTTCACTGCCCCCAAAATGAGATAATGTACCATTTTCCTTGTCCTTTTGAAAGTGTCCTTTCATGCTGCATTAGTGCAGGACAGAGTCTGATCTGCCATATTTTTCTTCATTTTTATTGTTCTTTAGGAAATAAAGTAGCTTTATTATTTTTTAATTTTTTGCTTTTTTTTAATCAAAGATAATGCACTTTAAAAGTAAAATAACTTTGAAATTACAGTGTTACAGAGCACTAACATAGAACTAAGTGAAACTGTAGCAAAAATTAAAACATTCTTTTTAGAAGAAGAGTATAAAATATTAACTCATTTTCCACCATGAGATATAGGAGAATCAAACTTGATTTCTATTTGTTGAGGTAAATGCAGAGGTAAGTTTGTTGTGGTCAATTAATTGCCAGCTCGCAGAGGGAAGAAGTTGGATTGACAACAATATTCTATCAGAACCAGAAGAAGTAAAGGGAGGAGGTGACTAACACCGTGAGGAGCCCTCAAAAGGTCTTGCCAGACCTTCTCCATCCTTGGTGGGGTCAGTTTGCTGAGCCCCTAAGAGCTTGTCTATGATGTCTGAGGACAATTATGGGAATCTTCAAGCTTTTTTCTTTTGGAAATTTCAAACAGTCATTAATAGCACAGCCTTCCCCTGAGAAGTATGTGAGGGCTCACAATAGAGTATCATGCAGCTTTACTTTGACCTAGATTGCTTCCAGTTATCTCTTTTTGACAGATGTGTTGACTGAAAGTTCCTCTTCTGTGACATAATTTCCAGTGAGAAAATGATTTTTTTTCTTCAGCAATGCAGTTTAAAGCAGGAAGTCTTTTTAAATGAAGGTTCTTGGGAAGGAGTCACAAGGAGAAGTGTTAAAGATAGAGGCTGAGAACATCATTTAGTAATGTGTGCAAAGTTTTATGGTACACAGGTGCACACACATGCAGCCCTCATGCCCACTTTTGTTTAAATTTGTGGCCAAATTTGGTTATTTCTAAAATGACAATGAAAATAAAGTGGAACAAATTTCAAAGAAAATAATAATATAAACTTGGAAACTTTGAATTAGAAAATCTAATTTCCTTTCTCTTTCAAGATTTTAGACAATTCAATGTGCCATCAGTTTTGACTCACATTCTAGTGCGTTAACTCACACTGGTCAGGTATGTTTCTTGTTTTACATTAGATAGTTTTCAGATTGCATATATTATTTACCAGTTGGTAAAAGGAAATACCCCAAAGCATACTTTCTTTAAAACAATAAGAAAAGCCATATTTAATGGTATCCTGTATTTAGTACTTATTCGTTACTGCATTTCATGTATTAACTTCTCTTTACATCCCAAGCTGAATGTTGAGTAATGTTGCATGAGTCTTGCACAATTGAGTACTGTTCACATAATTATAATTATAGGGTTGAATCATATTCTGACAACTCACATGAGTTAACCTGTGTCCTACATGTCTCTCACTAATGGGAAAAATTCCAGGAAGCTGGAAAGCTTTGCAACCTCCAGGATTGTTCTTAACAGGCAGGCCCTTACTAAATTTTTTGTGCCATTTCATTACGGTCTGGTTGACATACAAGCTCCTTTCAAAACAAAATGGGAGGAAACCTTTCATGATAGTCATCTGTTTTCAAAGCAGTTCATAAATATGTGTGGATTGATAGGGGTGATTTCATCATCTAAGGTAAGGACTTTCATATTTGATAATTGATACACTAAACATTTGTTCTCTGTCGGATTACTGTAAACACAAGATGGTACTGGCAGAGAGGTGTCTTATGGGGGTTTCTCCAAAGTCCTGAGATGGAACAGGAGGAAAACATGAAGTCAAGATGGAGACAATGGGGCCAGTCAATCTGTTAGTGACTATTATTTTGCAACAGCAGATTTCCTGATGAAGAGGCTGGAGGGTGGGAAGACATTCCTCAGGGAGTCAACAGCTTATTATGCAAAGACCCAGAGATAGGATTATTGTTTAACCACAGAGTGCTGAGAGAATGAAGTGGCTTAAATGTAGGGTTCTTTATGGAACAAGGCAGGCATGAAGTGAAACTGGAGTGATAGAATGGGATAATGCAGAAGGGTTTTATGTCCATGCTAGTAAGGAGGGTTTTTTAAGAAGGTGAGGGGCTTCTTTTCGTTTTGTTTTTTTTCGCATTTGCTGTACAGAAGCTTTTTAGTTTGATGTAGTCGTCCCAACTATTTATAATTTTCTCATTTTTGTAGCATCTGTAGATGTGTCCTGAAAGGGTTATCTGCGGTATAAGTTTTGAAGTGTTTTGCCCATATTTTCCACTATGTATTTTATGGTTTCTTTTATCTATTTTGAGTTGGTCTTTGTACATGGTATGAGGGAGTAGTCTAGATTAATTGTTTTGCATGCAGTGGTCCAGTTTTCTCAGCACCATTTATTGAAGAGGCTATATTTGTTCCAATATAAATTTTTTGCCCCTTTGTCAGAAATTAGTTGACCATACATGACCGAATGGGGAAAATTTTTGCCCTCCATACAAGTGATTAAGGTCTGATAGCAATGATCCACAAAAACCTCACACAATTTAACAAAAACAAAGCAAAAATCCCAGTCAAAAAATGTAGAGAATTAAAAAAACACTTCTCCAAAGAGGAAATACAAATGGTCAATAGACATATGTAAAAGTGCTTGACATCACTAATAACCAGGGTAATGCAAATCAAACCATAATGGGATACCATCTTACATCAGTAAAAATGGCCCATATTAAAAAAAAAAAAAAAAGAAACAAATGTACAAGTGCTGGCGTGGATGTGGAGAGAAAGGAACATTCTTACATTGCTGGTAGGATTGCAAACTGGCCCAGCCACTATGGAAAGCTGTTTGGAGGACCCTCAAACTACTGAAAATGGAACTACAATTCTATCCATCAATCCCTCTTCTGGGAATCTACACAAAAGATACAAAAACACTAATACATAAGAATACACTTTCTTGGATGTTTGTTGCAGCGCTATTTACAATAGCCAGGATTTGGAAACAACCCAAATGTCCCAAAACAGAGAGATGGATCAGAAAGTTCTGGTATGTGTACACAATGGGATATTACTCAATAATTAAAAATGACAAATTTGAGGCTTGTGTGACAACATGGATGGACCTAGAAGGAATTACGAGAGCAGAAAGAAGCCAGAAAGAAAAAGAGAAATACAGAATGATCTCATCTGTATGCAGGATATGGGGAAAACAAAAGAAGTAAAATTTACAACTATTAACAGAATTGAAACATAAAGTAAGAGAGGGGGAGGGGAGAGTAAAAACTGGGGAAAAAGATGGGCACAAGAGATTAAAATGATGATTCAATAGGGGACAAGGTGGTGGGAGAACCCTGGAGAATATAACGATGCAAAATACGTGTGTGTGTGTGTGTGTGTGTGTGTGTGTGTGTGTGTATGTATGTGTGTGTATGTTCAAATAAAAAAAGAAGATAGTAAGGGGCATTTCTGGGCAGAGAGCCTAAAAGTCAGTGTTTTCTAAAAAGCTCCCACCAGGTGATTTCATTATGTGCCTGTGGTTTAGGAGGGACTGATTTCTGCAAACACTATGCAGCGATTCAGTTGTGGCTAAGGTGAAGAAAGCCATTATCAGTTTTAAGATTTGAGAAGACTCCCTCCCCTTAAATATCACACTGGCCTTTATAAAGTCTTAGAGACTAATATGTTTATTTAAGTAGATCAGATAGGATCAAGACATATATTCAGTTTGAATTACAAAGAGTATGCTAACCAAGACAAAAATAAGCAAAAAATGTTTTATCATCAGTTAAAAGATTGATTACCAAGATGGATTTTTTTCTGCTTTATTTTGTAAAAGCATCTACTATTTTAACCTCACCGTTACATCAAGATTATGTTTGGTATAAATAAAATAGGCAAGATCTAGAAAATGAGTCCTTATATTTCTCATTTCTTACTACCCTGACTTAAGCCTAGTAATTTGAGTCATTTATCACCACTTGGTGACAACTAGACCTAAGTACAGGTTCGCAAAGAGCACAGAAAGCTCTTGAAGGTAAAATCGCCACTTATAATTCATAAAAAAACTTGAGCAAAGGTGTCAAATCAATCTCACTTGCACACCAGCTGGGTAGTATGCTGGATTTTGGAATGGTTTAGGTGAGTAAGATTAGCAAGTCCACTTGAATCTCCATGAGTCTGATCTAGATAATTTACCCCTAATGTCAAAGGGGTGGATTTGAGATTCATTTGTTCATTGTGATTATAAAGGTAGTCAAAGTCTGCTCTCAAGAACATCACAATTTAGGGAGGGAGAAATACTGGTATTAACATCATAGTTAATTTTTGAGTGCTTATACTATTTTATGTGCTATACGAAACACTATTTCAAGGTGCTTTGAAAGCTGGCAATCGGAATTAATATCCATAGAAATGTATGATTCAGCACCCCCAGAGAATTCTCACAGCCTGTTCTTTCTCCCCAGAACAAAATTCCTCTTCACTCTAGCATCAGCCCTCTACTCCCTTAAAACTCCTTGAGTTCTACTCCCCTCAACTCTCTCCAGATGATGTCTGCCTTTTTGTTCTTTCTTTTTTTTTTTTTTTGTCTAGATGAAAACCTAGGGGACAAAGATCAATGGAATCCTCTCTGTGTCTATCTCTGAGCTGTTCACCAGGGTGTCCTTACACCACATCACTTGCTTGTTTCGACTCAAACCACTCTGGTTATTTCAGGGATAGTCAAATCCCTGTGAATAAAGTTAATTTTTATGGTTACATGATTAAATATTACCCCTACACTTCTTGGAACATCTTAATTTTATTGCCCATTTTGCCTATCTGTTAAAGATTTTTAAAGGGATCCCCCCGAAGGGTGTTTTTTTAAAAATTATTTCTACAAGAATTGAAAAGAATTTCAAAAACAAACTTTTTTTGTCTCATAATCCTACCCCAAACCCACAACAATTTCATTTCTCTAACTTCTCATCCAGCGCTTACTTTCAACTTTGTAAAGTTTTGTTTTTCTATCCCTTGAGACTTTTTGTAAATACTTTAACAGTTTGCTAGATATTTGTTTTTAGTATTTGTGTAATATATTCCATCAAACTGATAGTCTATAATTTATTGCCCATTCCTTTAGTGCTAGACATTAAGGTTATTTCCATTTTCTCTCTATTATAAATAATAGGAGCAAGAACATCTTTGTATATATAGCTTTTTGCCTACGTCTGAATTATATCCTTACGATAAATTCCCAGGAGTGGGATTAGTGGGTCAAAGGGCATGAACAGTTTTATGGCTCTTAATATTTATTGCTAAATTGCCCAAAGGGTCATTGTAATTTACAATGCCACCTGCAACACATGAGAGTAACTGTCCCCCACCATTCCACCAGCCCTTCCAATACTGATTTTTTTCAGCTGATAATTTTGGATAAATTGTATTGATATAAAAGGGTAACTACTTTTACTGTTTTTAACTGGTAATTTATTTTCAGCACTGTACATTTTTTCTTAAGTGTGTTTCCTATTATATCCTATTTTATGTGGTATGCTTTCTAGGTTGGAAGGTTATAGTTTTTGATACCAGGTAGAATTAAAAAATGTTTTATAATGAAAATGTCAAATGCTCTTAGGACAGAGAGATGAGTTGATGAAGCACCCTAGACTTATTACCCAGTTTCAAGGAATAGCAAGATTCAGCCACATTTGCTTTACCTACTTTTTTTCTTTTGTGCAGTTATTCTAAAACAAATCTCCGCTATCCTGCTTCTGTTTCACAATGCATCTCTAAAACATGTGGACTGTTTCTTATTTAACCAAAATACCATTGTCACACTTAACAAAATTAATTTCCTGGCATCATTTCATAGGAGCCTATAATAAAACTTCCTGAAATGTCTTTTTTATTGATGCTATCAGAATAAAGAGACAGCCAGCTACAGTTGGTCATTGTCTTTCTAAAGTCTTTTAATCTAGAGCCTGCTGTTCCCTATTAACCTCCTGCCACCCACTCCGAGTTTATACGCACCCAGCAACTTATTGTAAGAACTGAATTAGTTGTGCCACGAAAGTTCCCACATTCTGAATTTGACTTTTTGTTTCCTCATTAGCTCTAAAATGTCGATTTCAACTTGTGTGTGTGTGTGTGTGTGTGTGTGTGTGTGTGTAGGGATGAATATTTCTTAGACGGTGCTGTGTGATCCTTTTTGTGTCATATCAGGGTCACATAATATCTGGTTGTCCCATGTTGGGGGATGTTAGTCTCTCATGAATTCAGTAGCTGGTAGTCTAAAACACAGCTGTAACATTCCTCATCAGCTTTGTCCCTCATTGTTTCATCTGTTAATGATGGCTGCTTGAGCTAGTTGATTTCATAGGGATTGCAACATGGTGATTTTTCTCATTTTATTCCTATTTCTGATGCCTTCCCTATTTATTCTCTGGAATTCTTTTGTAGAGTAAAGCAATGTTAGCAGTATTAAAATGCAGTTGTTCAGGGAAGGCAGGGGAAACATTTTATTCTTGCCTCTAAATTGTCAAGTTTCTAAGTAAGGTGTTGGTACTCTTGTCACTTCCAGTAATACTCAATGCATTGTCATTGCTTTTTTTTCCCTAAGAATCATAAAACACTCAACGTTTTGAAAATGCATATATTCCTTATGTTTTACTCAATTGCTTTTATTCTTTCTGATATATGTTATCCCATTTTTGACCCACGGGTGATTATTCTTGACCCTGTTGGTGACAAGATGTCTCAAATTCACCTAGTATATTTTTGGACCCTGGAGTGGCCTCCACGATGTTCTGTCATGTTGTTTTTTCTTTTCTTTTTTGGGGGTGAGGCATGATATTTAGAGGCTATTTTGTGCTTACATTATAGTTTCTAACTTTTCTTAGAAGAGCAAGGGATTGCAAAAATAGCAAAAGTAATAAAAGTAATAAAAGTAATAATAGCAAAAGTAATAAAAGATTCATACTGATATTTTCATTGCAAACGGAGAAAAATGCTTTTTTTTTTTTTTTTAACTTCTTTGAGTTCGTCCTTGATTTTCTATCTCTTCACTAAAAGCCCTGGTTCCAAATATTACTTTACTAGAATAGATAGCAAATTGTTTCAAAACAAAAATACTAATGCCATGACTAACAGTACCCCTAGTGAATGACACATTTCTATTTGTCTTTAGAATATATTCAGCTCTCTCTATATGTGCATATACATATTCCTTGTTTTAATGGCACTTACATTAATTCCTCTTATTGTTTTGATATGCCATTTGATGTAAATTCCCTTTCTTCTGTTTGTTTTCCAACTTTAAGATTCATTTTTTCTTTTTGATTTATTTTTTTGAATCTAGCAAATGTGTTTTCCACGTTAAGCCTAAATAACAAGAATCAGAATAACTTTCCTCTATTCTGTCTCATCAGCTTAATACCTCCTTCCTACTGGTAACCATTTCTTAATAAAGATTTGTTTTATCTTTATAGTGCTGCTTTTTGCAAATAGGTATGATTCATATATCCTCATTTGTTTTACATGAATGCTAAAATATTACATACACCTTACACTACACCATACTAGTGTCTTAGAAATCTTCATTTTTTTTTTGAAGGTTTACATAGATAGCATATGCACTGTTAAGATGTTCCATGATTTATTTCATCAGTCAGTTATTGATGGACTTCTGTTTTTTGTTTCTTCTTAAAAGTGAAAGAATCCTATGCTCAAGTAATTCATATTTATGCCAAAATCCTAGAAATGGGATTTCCAGGTTAAAGGGTAAATGCACTTGTACTTTTTCTGACTATTGCTAGATTCCCTTCCCTAAGAGTTGTTTCAGTTTTCACTGAGAAAGATTTTTTATAAAGACTTTGTAAATGAGCAAATTTAATATGCAAAATTGTTAAAACTAGTTAATTGTTGAATTTACACACTGTTTCTACTATTTCCAAGACCTAGAATGGAACAAAACTCCTTGGTTTCTGCTTCTGGAGGGCCTATAGTTTGTCTATGGGGACGTACTACATGAATGAAAAATAAAGAGCAATCCAATACAAAATGTATAATAAAAACAAAAGATAACAACCCAGCTCAAGCCTGTCTCTTGAGGAAGCCTTCCTGACTCACCCAGATCTCACGAGTCCTTGATCCCCAGAATTTCCTTTCACTTCACTTTTAGTGATAGTGACCCTTTTCCCAAACCAAAATGTTTGACACCCGGTTGAACAAATATGAATGTGCTAACAGGAATGAGAGAGCTGAATGTTTGATCTGTGAGCTGCCTGATAAATTCAAGCTGAGTAATTATTTTGCTTAGAATTGTATCTGCATTTCCCAAAGTGTGCTCTCTGGAACATCTGTGGAAAATGAATAAGAACTACATGGTAAAATCAGAATGGAAATGTTAGGTTAAACAAACCGAATGAGAAGTAACTCCAAAATCATGTCCGGTGTCTCCCGCTTATCTGTAATTTCCCTGTCCATGGAGAAGCTTGAGTTAGTTAACACTGCCCCACAAGTCTCTAAGAACCAACGTGTAGGTTCTGTATAAATGAAAACTAAAGACATCTCTTCCAGTTGATTAACTTGTACAATACAATTATGCACTTTTGATTAAAAGTTTTCAATTTGTTTCTTTCTAGATCGAATCACTGAAGAAAAAGGTGCAACAGAAACAGCTCTTAATATTGCAGCTTTTAGAGAAGATATCTTTCTTAGAAGGAGAGGTAAGAGGCAGTGTTTCTTTAAGAGTGTGTCTTCCCTACCATTAAATTTTATGTTGCTGAACTTAACACTGACACTTAATTAAAAATATGGCTATTTCCTGGCCTTATAAAATTGATGGAAGGTTAACTGGTAACACTGAAAATGAGGTTGTGACAGCACATTTTCCTTTACCATCTGATTCTCCTCAGTCTAGCTTGCTGCTCACCTCTGCTTTTTGACTCTCATTTTTCTTGTTCAAATATTTTTTTAGTGAATCTGTTAAGTTATTGCTTAATACTGGTAATACTGCTTAATACTGGTAATACATTTGGAGCACTTTATAATTTCTAAAGCATTTTAGCATACATTCCTCACAGAATTCTCTCTGGAACTTTAAGGAAGACAAGACATGGATTATTGTCTCTTGTGTTAATGAGCTTAATAAAGGAGGCACAAAAAAGGCAGGTAGCTTTGCTGAAGATTGTTCTGCTAGGCAAGTGCCAGAGCCAGGCTGAGACATTGACCCTGAGCCCAGTGCTCTTCTGATACAGTGTCAATATGATTTTGACTTATTTTCACATGTGAATTTCAAGACAATTAGTATTCCTGACTTTTTGGCTCTTTGAAAGTCATTGTAAAGATTTGTGAAGCTTCCAGAGAAGGAAATTGTGGAGTTGGAAGTACCTATAAAGCGTAGATATTAATAGAAGGAGAAGCCAAAATCTATTCTGAAGATTATTAAGAACTTGGCATTGAGTTTTCATGAATCTCTCTTTGTCTGTGTTCTTCATCACAGTCCTTCTCTGGAGGAAAGGGAGACAACCCAGGAGAGGATGATGAAGTAAGATGACAGGAAATAAGAATATTTATTAAACAGCTAGTGTGCACTGGGTAGTGTAAATTACTTTCTAGATCCTTTGATCACATAAGAAGAATGGTATCAGATTTACCCAAACTTGAACCTTGGATCTGCTTCTTATTAGGCAGGTGACCCTAATCATAGTTTCTTATGATTAGAAAATGAAAATGCTAACTGTCCTTATGTATGACCACATGATGAGAATGGATGGAAAGTACCTGGCATGCACTAAGCTCTTGATAAGTCTTAGCTTATTAGTGCTCTTCTTCTATTAGGAATATCCTATGAGTTATATTCTATTTCCTCCATTTTGTAGATGGGGAAATTGAAGTTCATAATTGTTACAAACCTGCATAAGGTGACAGTAGGGCTGGGTAGGCCTAAATTTAAAGTCTAAGATCATAACTATCATCTTTGTAGGAATAGCAAGCAAGATCCAAATCCACTCTGTTATTAAGAGGCTGCTTATGATAGTCATAATCATGAGTCCACATGGCCCATGGAGACCTGGTAGTATATTCAAAGCCAAGACTCTCAGTCTCCTGACAGTGGAGGAACAGAGACTTGTCTGTGTCAACACCTGTATTCACCTCCACAGTCACTAGGTCCGCCTTTAGCCATATGAATAGACATTTCTAGCCTGAATATTGCCGTTTGAAATCACAGCTCTGTATATGAGGAATTACCCCTTCCCTAGTGAGGGTTAGAGAGTGAGTGTCCTAGGTCCTGAAAGAGGATAGTTCTAGGAAAAGAAATGCTGGTAGGAGAGGGAGAAGGTCATCTGCTTCCTTCTTCCTGACCGCTTTCAAGTCAGCTTCCCTACTGATAGATTATTAAATGTCTAAAGGGTTATTATGCATGAAGAAGATCCTTCCAAAGGTTTGTCTTTATTTAATGCTTGATTTAGAAAACATCTCTTAGTTATTTTTTAAATTTTTTAAATATTAATTTATTTATATATAAATTTCACATCTTTGTGATCTCCAAGGTTAACCCCCCTCCCTGACTGTTCCCACCTTGTCCTGCCCCGCTCCCCCCCGAGTTGTGTATACTTTAATTAGGTTGTTGGCTTGTTTTGACTTTTCTTCATGGCATTTTGTTTATCTTTCCCATGTCCCATATAGTAGTGAAACCATTTGGTTCCTGTCTTTTTATTTTTGACTTGTTTATGCTAATATAATTTCTTCTAAGTCCATCCATGTTACCATAAAACCATCAATTTGTCATTTTTAATTGATGAGTAATATTCCATTGTGTATATATACCACATCTTTTTCGTCCAGTCATCTGTTTTGGGACCCAGCAATTGCTCTCTTGGGAATCTTCCCAAAGGAGACCTCAATGCTTGTGCAAAGGGACATCTTCTCTTAGTTTGAGTTTCCATTAGTTGAGGTGACCCCAGGAAGCCCTGATGGAGGAGTGGAAATCGAACATGAATAAGAGAAAGGACAAAAGCTGGCGATGGCTGCCTCATTGGGGAGGCACTGCTCCCTTACACTGGGGTCACTAAGCTTCAGAGTTATTCTTACCACAAGGTCAGAAAACTGAGACATTTGTCTATTTACTCCTACCCACCATTAGTTGATACCTGCTCCTGTGGTCATGGAAATTCTGACCTGTCCCAGAAAGAACTGACTGACTTCTGGTAATCAGAGGAAGCCTAAGAATGCAAAGTAGCTTGTCAGAAAATGGAGAATCCAGAGGCAGTGAGTGGGGCTGAGGTGTTCACTATTTTAATAGGCAAGGTTTTTTTGAAAGCCAAATTTTCTTGAGCATTTATATATTGATTAGAAATTTAATTAAATTCCTTTAAATAATTTCAATTTAAGTACAAACCACTACAAATATGACTAATTCCTTTTCCACACCTCAAGCATCTGCTTCATTCAACAGACAAAACATGTGGAAAAATCAGTTACATAATAAGAAAATTGAATAATATGCTCATACTTTAACCTAATAAAATATTAAATATGAGAGATTAACTTATTTATGCATTCTCATATGTCTTCCCCAGGCTATTGAGTTTGCTTCTCTCATATTTTCTTAGTGTTCACATCATTTGGACAGGTAGAGTGATCTTTAGGGCCAAAGAAAATATATTGCTTTACAATACAGGATTCTGTTGGCTACTGAGCATTTAGGTTACGTTGACCTAAATGCTAACACTAGTGTTTTTTATACTTTTTCCTAAAACCATAATGATACCAGCAGTGGTGTTTCCGATATCTCTGAAAAGTTTTGGTGGGTAAATCTGTAACCTTCCCAACTCCCATCTTATTAAGGAACTGGCTACCTTTTAAGGACCTCATTACAGACTCTGAAACCTGACTGCCTGTGTTCAGATCTCAGCTCTGCCACTTACTAGTTATGGATCTTAAACAAATTATATAACTGCTCTGTTCCTTAGTATGCTCTTTCTGCATGGGAGTACTTTCGTTAAAACAGTATCCTCTCCATGGAGTCATTGCAAGGATAGGATTAGTCAATATTAAATGATTAGAAAAGCACATGGTTCATAGTAAATGTCACATGTGTTTACCATTGCTTCTTTCATTGTCATTGATGTATATTTCCCTCCCTTCTCCCCTTTCTCCCTTTCCCCCTTTTTAATTCTTCTTTTAAGGATTGTGAACTGTGGAATGTGAATTATTTTGGTCTCTAAATTCATCATTTGTACTTGAACTTTGACTCACTAGATTTGGCAATCCTACCTTCACCAGAGCCCTAAAATTTGCTCTAGCCTGGCCCCATCAGACTGTATTGTCAGCAATCAATTCAAAATCTCAATATAAAAATAACCTTGTTTTTTTTTTTTTATCCAATTTTTCACTTGCTCACCTCTTGAAAAAAAAAAAGCTATCCTATTGCTCTATTTTTCAATATTGAAAATGTTATTAAAATGGAATTACAAGCATATATCTTCATAAAGGTTGATAAGCTTCCTGAGACTCTGACCAGATTCCATTCTACTTTTCTCTGATGAAAATCCTAAACTTACAGCTAGATTCAAAACTCAGAGGAAAGGAGTCAAACATCTTGGGTTTGTCCATCCTGCATTTAATGTGTGTTGTGTGGTGCATAAAACCTCTCGCCGTATCTGTGGTGCATTCCAGGAACTATTATTAATTTTCCTGTAATATTGGGGCAGCAGCACCAGGCACCAGGGCTCCACATACACATTTTATTGGATGCATATTAGTGCATTCGCTCCCGCTCCAGCTGCTCACTCCCCTGGGCCTGGGGGGAATTCAGGGAGGAGGTAATTGCCAGACATTTTGTGACATAATTTCCCAAAAATGTCCGAAGGTGCCACACCAGGCTCTTCCTTCCTGGCAAGCACACACTCTCCCAAGCCACTGGATAGTATGCATTTCACATAGAAACACAAGGTGGTGGTATTTGAAAGCAGGAAAACCCTGGAACTTAAGTCTCATTCCTAGAAGCAATCTCTTACAAACCACAGGACAGTCTGAACTGCTTTTTGTCATGTTGTCTTAGATATATTCTGTAAGGGGGAGAGGTAAATGGACTTTGTTTTCCTGTGCCAGGTCCTGCCCGCTTTATTTTTAAATACTTAAATTTGCCCCTTCTATTTACCCTCTACTGCACATGTTCAGGCTTTCACTATCTTGCATTTATTTTGTAAACCTTGTTGTATATTAATTTACCTAAATAAACTTAACTTCTGTGTAAAATGTGGGATTCAGGGAGGTTGACAATTGTCTGCTTTGAAATTGTCCCCACAATCAACATATGGTGCCTTTCCACCACTCCCTAGGAGGCCCTGTGTCCCCTTACATCAGGTCTCATTCACCCCCAAGCAAATACCAAACTTTTCTTCCAGGGAGAGAAGTTCCTCCAACACCTTTTGTCACCATAGACTTATTTTTAACCATATGTAAATGGAATCATATAGTATGTACTCTTGGGCCTAGGTTTCACTTAGGGTAAGGATTTGAGATTTATCCATGCTGTAACTTAGGCATTCCTTTTTTGTTGTAGAGTATTTCCAGTATATGAATATAGTGCAGTTTATTTATCCAGGCACCTGTTGGTGTTCATTTGAGTTATTTCAAGCTTGGGCTATTGTGAGTGCTCTTTACTGGACAGGTCATTGTGGGGACAGACAAGGGTTTTCATTCCTCTGGTATAAACTCCTAGTAATGGAATAACTGGATTGTGTGGCAGATGTAGGTTTAAGTTTTTAAGCAACTGTTGGGCAGTTTTTCAAATCTTATGTTTTCTATTTAGACCTATGATCCATTTATAGTTAATGTGTGTGTTTTGTGTGAAGTAAGGATTGGTATTTTTTCCTATATAATTAAATAGTTGTTTTTTTAAAAGATATCTTTAATCCCTAATATTGATGATCTGAGTCCCTTCCTTCAACTTTCTTTATTAGCCAGTGTTTAGCAGGGTGGGGAAGGGGGGGTGGAAGCACCAATTTCATTGATTTTTTTTTTTTAAATAATGGTCTTATCTTCTCTATTTTCTGTTTTTTATTTTATTGAGGTTGGTTCTGCTATTCTTTATCCTCTAATTATTTTGGTACTACATTACTCTTTTTCTAGTTTCTTGAAGGGAGCATAGGTCATTGATTTAGGTATTTTTTAAAGACTAGACTTTAAACTGTAAATGCCCTCTAAATTCTGTTTCAACTACATCTCACAAGTTTTTATTATATTTTCATTATCATTTAGTTCAAAATATTTTTTTAACTTCCTTTGAATTTCTTCTTTGATTAATGGAATACTTTATAGTGTACAGTTTAACTTCTAGATATTTGAGATCTCCTTAGCTGTCTTGTTTTGATTTTGAATTTAATTACTATGTCAGATAAGATACTTTGGATGGTTTTAATTATTTTAAATTTACTGAGACTTGTTTTATAGCTTAGCATATGGTTTCTCTTCATTAAATATTATGAAAATATGCATATTCTGTTGTGTGTTCTGCATATATCAGTTGTCATTGGGTTGATAAAAGTTTTTAGATTATTTGTATTTTTCCAAGTAAGTTGATAATATTTTTTATATTATTTGTGTTTTTCCAATAACTGTTCTATTAATTACCAAGGAGAGTGTTAAAATCTTTTACTATGGTTTTAAACTTATTTTCTCATTTCTGTTATTTTTTGCTTCCTATGTTTTGAAGCTTTTGTCATTAGATATATATACTTATACACATAGGTCTTGGTGATGACCTCACCTTTTCATTATTTTGAAATATTGGTCACTAACTTTTATACTCTTTGCTTTGTAGATGTTTCACTGGTATTTATGGCATTATATATTTTCCTGTCTTATATTTATTGCTTGCATGGTATACCTTCCTTTATTTAGATATTTTCAGCAGATCATATCTCTCAATATTTAAAGTGTATCTCTTGAAGACAATATGTAGTTGGGCCTTGCTTGCTCTAAGATTAGGTCTTACTGATAGTCTGTCTTTTATTTGGAGTATTTAATACATTGACATTTAGTTATTGTCGATATGGGTGAATTTAGGTCTACTGCTTCATTATACACTTTACATCTCCTCTAAACTTTACTTGTCCTCACCTACTGGCCAGATATCTCAGTAGTTGTTTTCTGTCTTTTGTCCAGAGTTTAATAGCTATTTTCGCAGGAGGAGCATTTGTTAAGTGCTTTACTCCTCTATATTAAAGTGCTGCTCTCACTCTGAATTAGAAAATTACAATGAACCCTGTGACTGATTTTCCTATCTATGGTTTTATTTCCTTCCAATACAATTTTTGCTTATGAGCCCAAATGATTGAAGTAAAATCTAGTGTTGGCCTTGGTCTTACCAGTTTGGGAGTAAGGTGCTATAATGGTGTATGTGTGTAGCCCTTTGCAACTACTCCACCTATATACTGCAGTATGGTGCCTGTTCTCAACCTGGCATGTTGAGAATATTGCTTTTGCTTTTTTTTAATCTTACTTTCTTTCCTTTGCCAAAGTCCAGGACACTTTCATGGACAATTGAGTCCTTTTCTCCATCTGGAGTTAGGCAATTTCTCTGACTCACCCTTAATAGTAATAGAATATTAATATCCTATTTAACTTAATTAATTCTATTTAATATTTTACATTCTGTTTATTACTTTGTCACGTTCCTCTTACTTATCTGTGCCCTCAAAAGATTGCAAATCTTGTCATTAGAGATTGCAAATCATATCCTATTTCTTTAGCTTCACCAATTTTCTGCACTGTCTAATATATGGTAGATACCTAATGTTTTTAATAATTGTATTCAATTTTTATAAGTACCAGGCTTTCCTTTTAGGGCTTCAGTGGGTATCTAAATCAGATAGATTTCCTATGAAGCAGATCAAAAGATTTGGGGCTACCATTCCTCATTCTGTGCCAATCAGGACATATTTGCTAACAGTGTGCTTAATGTTCACATCCTGTGAAATATTCATGATTAAAGTCTATATCGAGAAGAATAACTTGATGGGATTGTTGGAACTTGTTAAAAGACACTTTTAACTCTCTGCCCTTTCTCTTTCTTTGTCAGTGGGAAGGAGAGTTCAGATATGTTGGAGGGAATCTGTGTGGGTGAATGTTGATGTAGCCCTAGCAGTAATCCAGCACCATTCTCCCTACTGAGCATCAGGTGATAGGGTGGGAACCCATAACTTTGTCATGACTTGTCAGCTGCTAGGGAATCTGGAGTGCATTCTCTTCCCTTCCACCATGTCCCATTTATGAGATGGGATCTATAGACCTATCCATCCGACAGAATGTGAGTTTATACTACAACTTATCCTTTGCTACTTGGTACCTCCCTTTCAGAGCAGGAGCTCCTGAACTGTAACCCATGTCCTTTCAAAACAAAGTATTTCTGTTCCTATAGACAACTTTCATGTGTCACCTAGTGTCTTGGAATAGTGTCTCAGCTTTAGCTCCAAATGAAAAGACTGATGCTTTGATTTTTTTTTTGAGTTATGCAAGTAATGTGTTCTTTATAAAAGCAATTATATATTTATTTATTAGTAGATATTATCTTGTATCTCCTACATGATTTGCTTCAGAAAGACAGCCAGAAAGATAGATAGGATTGTTGCCCCCTAAAACTTTAGTCAAGCATTACAAAAAAACTAGAAGAAAAAAAAATCCAAATCTCAGTACAGAAAGATAACCACCATTAAGCCCTTCCTGAAATTTTTATGTCTTTTTGCCCTTCAGAGTCAAGCTCCATCACTTTACCTGTTTTTCATTTCAAGGTCCTCAGCAATCTTGCACCTTTGTCCTTCATTTCCCCCATGGGGCAAATTTCCAATTCCTGAGCATCATAATCATCAATCTATGTAATGTTTGGCTCTGGTCTGGAAAAAAAAAAAACTATTTAGAATGCTAATTTTAATCCCAAGGAGCTTGTTTTACTTTATATGTTTAAGATTCTGAATTTTCCACACCTATGAAATACTAATTATTAAGTTATAGAGGTATTTCTCACTAAATTAAATTAATAGACTTACTCATTTTATAGTTTAATGAGGGAGTGTTAAAAGTTGAACTGTGCCTTATTTATAAATGAAAAAAGTGATAAATATGTAAATACCCATCAAGAAGGGACTAGTTAAATAAATAATGTACATCCATTTCATGGAATGCTATGAACACATTAAAATAGTTTGTTGACATAAAAAGAAAACTAATAAATGTGGGAAGTATTAACAATAAATTGTTCAGTGGAAAAGGCAGATTGTAGTATAGATTAAGAAATTTTGTTTATTTCTTATGTAAGATTGGAAACATGTATTTACACCCATAGAAAACTCTCTGTCTGGATTCAATCCATGTTTTCCTTTATTTCCTACTGTGCAAGTGATGCTTGATAAATACATTGTGATTGCTGTCCATGGCATTGGGGAAAATCAGATAAATTATACCATGCATATTTATGGGAGAACATATTTGCTTTACTAAAAGTGCTTTTCCCCCTCATCTCTAGAATAATGAACTACAGAGCCGGTTGGACTACTTATTAGAAACCCAGCCCAAGACTGAAGTGGAAACCAGAGAGATTGGAGTGGGCTGTGATCTTCTACCCAGGTATTTGGAATTTCCTGTTTTTCTGACTCAAATCCCCCCCCCCCCCCCGCCCCAACTTAAGAAAATACTTTACTGGGTTATTATTATAAGAAGTACATTCTTTCAACCAAAAGTATTTCTGCAAAGATAAGTGATTGACTGTGATGGGGGTCTGACTGGTTTCTGTGGGAGCGAGGACATTTTGTAGGGCAGAAGAATAGCAATAGAGGGACGCAGGCGAGTCATTTCAGAGAAAATGGCCTTATCACTGACTGCATGCTCTCCTGTCCTCTGCCCTCTCTCTCCAATTCTTTCTTCTCTTTTCCTCTCCTCCCCTTCCTCCTTTCCCCACTTCTGCTCCCACACTCTTCCCTTCCTTCCACAAACCTTTGTTGAGTACCTTTTCTGTGCCAGACAGTTGTTACACGGAGGGGAATGAGATTTGGTTCCTGTCTCAGTGCAGCCAGGAAGACAGCTATGTATGCGGGTAGACATTCATATTGGGCGAGAGGGACCTGCGAGGTACTTTAGTAATAGAGAGCAGGAAAAGTTAAAATCTGGCACAAAGTTCTTCTGTTCCCAAGTACCATAGCAAAGTATTTTCCAGCACCGGATCGGATTCATAAACCAATTACACACTTCAGCCACGAGCTGATATATAGCTACTGCCTGGTTACTTTAGTTGCATTTCTGAGCTAGAGAACTGACCTGCTTATCATTGAGCTGCTACTCCACATGCTCATGGCTGGCCTCTCCAGTAAGACTAGAGCCTGTCACCTAGTGGCCGACCTTTGATAACTAGCCTACCACCTTGAACTGCTCCAAAGGACATTAAAAAGGTTTTTGACAAAGACAGTGATGGCTCACGGTTTGTGACTTAAGTAACTGGAATTATAAGGAGCTTGTACACTATGTGTACATGTATTCTTGTGTAATCAGGACATTTGTGTGTGACATGGTAGGCATTAGTAGGCTAGAAAAAGGTAGAAGCCTAGGATCTTTCATGGTGACCCCTGGTGGGCAAGGGTGAAGGGCTGCCCTCTGTGGCCTGTTGGCTGCCAGCAACATCTACCCTCTCATAAGACTGGATTCCGGGTGCTGGGACATTGGTGCCCCATTTCTGAAATCAGCAGTTTGATGAAGTGCCTTCTCTGCTCTGACCACTTGAGTATTACAGAACCAGGAGGCCTCCTCTCCCTACCTGACTGCTTTTAGTCATTACTGATACCTTTTCTCTACTCATTAAAATGAACCCCTTACCCCTTTCAAAGAGTCTACCAAAAACATTGTTAAGTTCATTCTTTGACAGTGTTCTCACTTACATTGCTTGCTTTCTGATAACAACATGACAATTTTATTATTCTGATGTAGCTAACAGAAAATATTTTCTAAAAATAAAGAAAAAAGGGGAAAAGACCATGTAAGTAGATGCCAGGTATCAGCGATGGAGGATACTTTGTATATATATATATATATATATATATATATATATATATATATATGATAAAAAAGATCACCAAAAAGAATAATCATGTCCAGGGACTCCTTTCAAATAAAAATGGTTTGACCATTTCGCTCCTTTTTTTATTTTTCAAGAACCAAGTAACTTAGTCCACTCTAATTGCCCACATAATAAATCTTGTTTGGCTAAGACGGATACAAAACTATGTCTGAAACCAATAAATTGTTTGTTTTCTAATTCCCACATTTTGGCTTGAAATAAGCTTTTCAATTTGTATGCTGAAGGATAGCCCGAAGCAAACTTTTATGGCTAAGTTATGAAACCACAAAGCGGTTTTCATAATGGAAGTGCTGACAGACCCTTAACTTATGGCCGTGGTGAACTTGGAAGCCACTTCAGTATCTAAAAGCAGCTTTTCCATAAATGTAACATTTGGTTTCCCCCAGGATCCATCTTAGCACTTTAACTACCTAGGTCAATCAGCAGAGGAAATGAAAACTACATATCCGCATTTCCAAAAAGGCAGAATAATATTTCATTCGTTTCCTCACGAGTATTTATTAAGTGCCTACTATGTGAAAGGTGCCACGCCAGTCTGGGTGGTGAGGAGCAGGGCAGTGGTTTTCTACCTGTGCTTGCTCTATGCTCTGGCTCCTGGCAGGGCCTCATGATGTCTCAGGGAGCCTGGTGTTTAGCATGCAGCTGGACAATGGGGACACTCCTTTTCCCCAAAACAACTTGAGAAACCTAACTTTTGGTGTGTTTTGCATGTTGAATTCCAAGAAAAGTTCTATTGGAAGAAAGAATTATATGGTCAAAACTAAATGCAAACCCTCTCATTTATTCCTCATATCTGATAGAGATCAACATTGGTGCTCAGAGAGGGTAAGTGAACCCCATAAAGTCACAGTCAGCATTTATTAGAACCCTGCCTTCTGAGTCCTGTTGCCGCACACTTGTAGTTTTAAAATGCTCAAAAAAGCAGAGAGGTGCTAAATGGTGTTGTGCATGTTCTTTAACAAAATATATGCTTTTTACTTTGACTTTAAACTTGAATCTGACTCACAAAAGATTGTGTGGTATTTCCCAGATTATTGTTAAAATAGGCTCCTCCACAGTGTTTTCAATCAAGAGCAATATTGAATTAAGACTGACTTATGCAGTTTTGTTCTTCCTTCCTTTTCTCTCACAGTGTGGGAACAGTGAGGCCTCTGGGGAAGCCTCAGCCCAGCTCCTTGCTAACCCCCTGGCATCCTCAGGCCTTTTCACTGGGGTGGGAAGAGGGGAAAGGTGAAGATAAGATAATATATCTTATAGGGTTGCTATGAGATGAAGAGAAACTTTAGCATGGCAACTAGTCCAAAATTAAATAATAAATGATTGCTATTATTATTATTAACTAGCTGAAAACTCTGGTTTTACATGTAAGACTATCAAATGTAGATGAGTTCAGTGTACTGATACAGTTTCATTAACTTAATAGATCTGGTGATTATTAGTACTTGTTTAAATGAATGACTAACTTAGTCAAGTGTGTGCTCCTTCATTGACCTCTTCAGTTAAATTCTCATGGATTTGAGACCCTCTAGATGCTGCATGAATCGCTGAAATTTCTGGGTTTTATGGGACATTAGAGTGGCCCCAGAACATTCTAGGCACTAGGTGCCAAGTCTCATTGCTGAGTAACCTGAACCCTATGACTTTTTTCTCCTTATGTCTGCAATTATATGCTGTGTCACTGCTGATATCATTTATCTTATAATTAGAGCTGCTCTTTTTTCTTTTAATGTATACTGAAAAAAATTGAAGCCAGGTTTTTCTTTACTTATAGAATCATGAAGCTCTTCTTATCAATTATTCCCCCCATCTCTCCTGTCCTCACCAACACTTGGATGGGAGAGCTTAGGCTCCCATCCCCTAGTCTAGCATTTGCTGGATACTTAGTAAATATTTGTTTAGTGAAATAAAAGGTACTCACCAAGTGGAGCTTAGGCAACTGATATACATTATAGCATGATTGATTTACTTAGTAAAGGACTTGAAAGAAGTTTATTTTTACTTCTTTGTGTTTACTATCTCTTCTCATTAGAAAATATAAGTTCCCTGTGGGCAGAGATTGTCATCATTTCATTAATTGAATTTTCCTGGTTTCGCTTAGAATCGTCTTGTACACAGCAGGAACGCAATCAATGTCTGTGGCATTTGGCTACCCTTCCAATGCAGCAGAATGTCTGCTTCCTTTAGACTTTTCTCTTCTGGTTCTCCCCCTACTTCCATCTCTTTTGATCACTCCCCTCAGGGTTTCTTCTTGGTTATAGCAATTTCTGCAAAGATGATATCCAGTCTTCTAGCTTCTCTTACCACCCCTGTGGCTGAGCCTTCAGTAGTCCACTTCTCTTCCGAATACAATTCTTCCTTCCAAGGTTGCTTGCTCTGCATCTGCTGCTGGTGTGCACTTGATCTGCATTCATACCCACTCTATCCATAGCTGAGAACATCTTTGGTTTTTTTTCTCCCTTTTGGTCAAAGTCATTCCTTGTTAGTAGTGGTGAAAAATTGCTGGTTCAGAATTAGAACTGGCTTAGAGTCCTGGATCTACCTCTTGTTACATCTACAGCTTTGAACAAATTCCTCGTTTCAATGAGTCCTAATTTCTCCACCTAGAAGAGGAAGATTTGAGAGTAAACCACTCAGAAGCTTGCTTTGAGTCTTCGAAGGAGACAGAAAAGTCTTAAGAACTGTTAAGTACTCTGATAATTGAATGAGATATGAGCATAAATATGCCCAGTTGCAATAACCACATTTTCATGTTTCTGTTACCACCTGCTACTGTTTTCCCAGCTTTCCAAGTTCAGTATACTTCAGTCTGTATCATGAACTGCAGCTCTCCTAGACTTTGTCACTCACCAGCCTGTCTGCCCCATGACTTGCTTTATACATTCCCTCCCCCATGCCACCAATGGCTTGACTCTGGTGTTATCTGGTCTAATCTGCACTGTGCTATTTCTCTGCTTCCAGATTCTCCTCCTCAGACTCTTTCCCTCTTTTCCCTAATACCTGTCTTAAATGAATTTCTGGACAGCAAGGATCTCATACTTGAGCAAGAAGAGAGGGTAGGGGTAAGTGAAGGCTCACTGTGATTTCAAGTTTTAGGCACCTATACTTTTTTAGTAAAATACTCAAGAATTTTATTTGAAAGGTTTGATATATGTTAATTAAAGTCACTGAGTGCAGTCTTAGGTCATTTAGCCTTCATTCATAGAGAATTGTGAAAAACAAAAAGCTAAAAGAAAATAAATTCTTAGTGAAACTGGGTTTCCAGCAAAGTTGTAAATTATGTCATAATAGGTACAAGTTAATGAAAAATATCCCCTGTGGTCATAAGTGTCTGGCACACAGTAAGCACTTTAAAATGCCTACCTTTTCATATTTCTGTTGTGGAGACCAGAACACAAAATAGCTTTTTGTCAAAGCTGTATTTGCTGATTCTGCTCTTTTCCCCCTAGGGGAACTGGTCCTTTATGGATTAATAAAAGGTTAACAATAGCCTTAACAGGGTAAAGAGAACAGTTGAACTTCAGTTCTGGGGTTGGCATTCTTTGTGTTCTTGAAATCCTGTTATTTCCCAGTGATCAGCTACATAAAATACCTCAATTCTTTTTGGGAAATTAGGATGTGACAGCCAGTTTTTGAAACCCAGAAAGTTCACCTTTATAAACATTTTTGATTTTGTGGCCTTTTAGGATCTTACCACCAGATACCATTTCTGTTAGGTGGGATTTTCATAGTAGTTAGCACAAGTGGACATCTGGCTTCCACACTACTGCCTGCTCGGAGCACTGGGACCCCAAGTTGCCAGATCCTGTGGTCTCTTCTCTGTGGCAGGTGACACTGACCACTGAATGATTTCATTGAAATCCCTTTCCCTTGGTTCCCTTTGTCACTCATATGTAGAGAGACAGCTGTGCCTAGTCTTTTGTGAACTGCTGGGGTCATGATATGGTTGCACCCTGCAAGAAATTAGAACTGGAAGTTATCACTCATGGGAAAGTTTAGCAAAGTGAATATTGTGACAATGGAAAACTGAGCAATGCTGCTCTAGGAACCTGAACACATAAATAAAGGAATGCTGATTTCTACCACTAGTGGGGACAATCAGGGAAATTGATAGGTGATATTTTGCTTGAGTCCTGAAATACTGGCAGCCATCATCAGCTTGATTTGACTAGGGAAGCATTTAAGGCAGAGGAACAAGATGAGAATGGCAGAGAGGCGAAGGTAGTGTGGATCACCAAGGGAACTGTGTGTTGCATAACAAGGTCAGACAGGATGTATAACAGGGAATGGTGGGTGACCTGTAAAACATGCAGAGGAATTTGAATTCCATCCAGGAAGCAAGGTGGAGACTTGGAGAAGTATTAAGAATAGTAGTACCTTCTCTGATTTGTAGGGCGATATCTTTGAAAGCAAAATGGATAATGGATTTGCGGAGGGAGAAGGCTCCCAACACTGAAGGCACTCTTCAAGGATAAATTATGAGAATCTGAACTAGGCCAGTGATGAAAGGAACAGAGAAGACTGATGGCAAAACAAGAGTTAAGAAGATGGGAAATTAGAGGATATGGAATCGACTTGTATCTTATCTACACAAATGGTCATTGCAGTAGTTGGGATAAGCAGGGTAGCTGCTCTTACAAACAATCCGCAGATCTCAATTGCTTAGTGTAGTTAAGATTGATTTCTCTTACTAGAGTCCAAGGCAGATTCAGCCTCACTCTTCAGGGTCATTTGGAACCCAGGGTCCATCTAGTGATCCTGCTGAGGCATTTAGTGAAGTCCTCTTGGCTTCACTACTCGATTCTCTTCATGAAAAGAGAGAGAGAGAGATCATGGGGCACCATCTTGAAGATGTTTTATACACTAACTCTAAAATAATGTAGCAGGGGAACTGGGAAATGTAGTTCAGTTATGTAGTATCCAGATAAGGACATGGAATATGCCTCCATCTTATTTACCAAATCTTGCTAATTTCCTGTGCGTCTCTGAACTTCACAGCAAGGCATAATTCCCGGTGTGTCTCTGAACTTCATAGCAAGGCATACAAGGCATCCTCTGGGTCAGTCTTCTGCAACGTACCACTATGAACTCTTTAGTCCAGTCATATAGATGGGTTGTGTCTTTTTTGATACCTATAGCTTTGTGTTTACCCTTCTTTGCCCTCTACCTGGCATTTCTATGTCCTCATTTGAATGCCTTGGCTTCCTAAAGTGTCATCATCCCATTACTAACTTCCAGACACCCTCCTAATGTCTTAACTTGTTATGACTTCTGCTTGCCCATAGTATGTTCATCCCTGTATTCCTCACAGAAAGAAAATTGAAAAGACTTAAATGAAGGGACTATTTACAGGGTTTGACAGTGTTAAAGGGAATAGACATGAGACAATTCTGGGGTGAGGAGCAGTGGGAGCTGTTAACCTGATGCAACAGAGGGAGAACCGTAAATGTGACCTTTGTTAGGGAAAGTAGCCAGTCACAGCTGCAGATGTCCTGGGATGTCCTGACTCTTCAGTCCTTCATTCTCTTATTCACTGCCACCATCTCCCAAATGACCAGAACTGATTGGAAGCTAAAGGATGAGGGACCCCACTGTTGCTGACTTTTGGATCCACTTCCCAGGGAACACAATGAGATGGAGATGGGAGCAAGTAGATCTACAAGGACAAATGGAGGATATGCAGCACAGCTCTCCAGGGCTCGTCTGTTAGTCCTCAGTACATCATCTTCAGTACTTATGTATATATGTTTCTCACCAAATCTGGGTTCCTTGACTTTATAGCTTATCTTCTAAATCATTGCTATCTAGCACTGGCCCAGCCTTTAGAAATTCTGAAACTAATGGTCTCTCTTAGAGCCAGTAAATGAAATATTGAACTGTGTTATTACAGTCTATTTTTAAATGTGTAAAAACCATTATCTTGCCACATAAACAGAGAAAGAACTTTGCTTCCTCTTCCTGACCTGCCTTTTCTCATTTCTCAGTCAAACAGGTAGGACTCGTGAAATCGTCATGCCTTCCAGAAACTACACTCCATACACAAGAGTCCTGGAATTAAAGAAGACTCTGACTTAGGCACTCGGAAATGTGGTCTTTTTAAAGAGGGATGAAAGCCCTGGGAGTCTGTAGGTTAATGCCTGCAAAGGCAAAGCAAAGACTGTTGCTTCCTTGTCTGCAGTTTCAGCAATGCTGAATTGCTGAGGTCTGAATCCATTTCTAAAACATGAAGGAAAGTGGAGGCAGGGGGGTAGGGTTGGACAGAGACGTTTACAAGCTCATATTTCAGGCCCCCCCACCCCCCCAAACAGCGTGCTCTGGGCCATCATAATTTTTTCATGCAGATTCTGACATCCTATCAGAAGAACTCCTTCTTATTTAATCTTCTGTTACTAAATTTTGAATGGGAGAGCAAAGGGCATTCATTTGAAATTTCATGTTACTCATACCAGGATCATTTGTTACAGCATGAAGCTTGTTAACCGGCAAAAGTATTAGAGGCTGTGTTTCTGTGGGATGGAGATGTCTGTCCATGAGGCTTGGGCACCTGGGGAAACTTGAACCTGGGGGGAGGATCGCTGTGTCCAGATGCTGTCTCCTCGTGGGGCGTCAGATTCATACAGGGTTGTGGGAGCCAGACACCCTTCATTCTGATGTGCTAATCCCTTAGTTTAATTTGTGCCTTATACCTTCATTGGGCCAGCTGAAATCACTATTTTATCCCACCTGTGATTTTTTTTTTTCTTTCTTACTTTAACTGAAAGAGAATTTTGTATGTTGTGGAAATTCAATCTTTTAACATTTTCAGTATTGATTGGTGTTTTTGTTAAATGAATGGGTAATTTGTTCATGCATGCTTTACTTTGATATTATAACCTATGTCACATGTTTAATAAATCCCATATATTTTGTCCTACTGATGTCTCTGTTTCATCTATGACCATGGGAAGCCTGGCAAAGGAGGTGAGCAAGCAGAATTGGGCCCTGGAGTGTCTAAGAGAGAGCACAATACAGTCCAGAGAAATATTTACAAACTGTAAGATACACTGTATGTGTGTGTGAGGGAGATGGGAGCCAGGAAAGAGAGAATTTTTAACTTCAAAATTGAACTAGTAAACTCACGTTTTGGAAAGAATATAACCATATTCATGGTTATAAAATACTTTAAAAAAAAACACCCTCCTTTGTGACCAAAAACCCTTACTTCTTATACCCCCACTTCAGAAAGGAAAAACAAACAAACAAAAAAACCCAAAAATAGTGTAAAAAAGGAAAATGCCTATTTTAAAAAATGTTTATATTTAAAAAGTTGCCAGACCTTGGGCAAGTCATCAAAATTATCTGAATATCAACTTTATCTCCCAAAGATTTGGCATAATCACACCTGCTTGGAAGGCCAATGTGAGTGCCAAATGAGGTTTTTCACACAGTGGGGCTGGCCAGTGCTCAACACAGTGGGGAGACTGCTGTCATTCTGTGGCTTTGTTTTATGACAGTATTGTCCTCTGGGGTATTCTGTTGGGAAACCTTGCTGCGGGGAGAGGTTGTGGCACAAAGAATGACAGTTTTAATGAGACAAAGCAGAAAATCCTTCCATGTTTCCTCCATTTTCTTTTTCTTAAAGCAAGAGAAAATAGTAATTTTAAATTTAAAGAATGCTAAAGATTATTCTGTCATATTAAAATTCCTCTATATTTTTAAATGTCTGGAATTTTTGTGTTTTTATTTATTTTAGCCATTTGTATTTTCAATTATATCTTCAACATGTGAAAAACTATTCAGAAAGACTATTAAAGTGAGTTCCTAATAGTATAGACTGAAACTGAAAAAGCAAAACAAAACAGAGATAAGCCTTTTTGATCCTTGGTCAAAATTAACTCTAGTGACCTCCAACCCACCACCGGAAAAAGCTACACTTTTTAGCCTCCTCATGTGTATATAATAGGAGGAATGAGTTCTAATATTACACAGTAGATTTATTTTACTGAAATGAAAACAGCAGTGTATGTATAGTTTTTTTTAATAAAAAATAACATCCTATTATGCCTCAATTAATATTTTCATCCCATTCCTTCTAGAGTTTGACACACACACACACACACACACACACACACACACATACACCATTTATTTTGTATTGTTTTCAGAACAAATATGACCCTATATAGTATTTGAGAATGTGGCTGTAGAATTTGTACAGATTAGTCATTGGTACATGCCTTGAGCAGGTCACAGAACCTCTATGAGTCCCTTTAAAAGGAGGACAGTGACAGTTCTTTCAAACTAATAGAAACACTTGGTGTGAAGATTGAACTAATATCCATGATGTCCTTAAAACAGTGCTTGGCACAAAGCAAGCACTTTTAAATGCTAAATGCTACCTATTATTATATACTATTGTAACTACTTTTTACTTAGTATGATTGTTCATTATCTGTATTTGCACACAAACACAGATCTCCACACCTATACCATTGTTTCTTATAACTGGATTCCATTTTATTGATGTATTGGTCTATGTACCCACATCATGTCATGTTAGAATCTTGGAGATTGTCTGTTCTTTCATGAGAAATACTCTGGTAAACCATCTTGTGCACACCTCTTTGTACACTTGCTGAATTTCTTCAGGATAAATTCCTATGAATTCCAACAACTCCTAGATGAGGAATTGCTGGAACAAATGTATGCATATTTAAATCTTTGCTACTTATGTCCAAGTTGTCCTTGGAAATCTGAATCCATTGAAATGCTCACCAACAGGATGAAAAGCTGTTTTCCTGATCCCCATGCCAACACTTGGAATGAGAATTGAAAGAGTATGTTAAGTTGTTTGCTCTAGGCAGGCCAATCCCCCAAACAGGCTTGGGAAAAAGTTTCTTCAGGATATTGCCTTTGAATACCTGAGTTTAGGGACTGTGCAGGTGTGAGCTGCAGGACTCTAGGCATTCCCTGAGGCCCAAAGAATGCCTGGGCAGCAAACAGGAAGCAGGATGGGACTCAAAAGGAACAGGTGTCCCCTGAGACCCTGGAATCAGAGACTGTTGTCAGGTGCTTAGTGAGCCAGAAGTGAGAGCCACCCACGATTACAGAGAAAAAACCAGATTTTGTGCCTGACATGGAGTATGGATCTTTATAGGACTTGCCTCTGGACAGATTTCAGAACTAGTCAGGGAAAGAGGAACATTGGGAAGTTCTTGGAGTTGAATGCTGACATTAGAGGACACACTGACCAATGCTCAACTGGTTTTGGTGTTCCTTTAGGCACTCACTTTCTCCTGAGGGGATGCCACCTGCTTGATCTAGAAACTAACTCCAAGGTGGTCTCCAGACCAGGAGGTGGAAGATATGACAGAGAGGGCAGAATTCCATCCTGTCTTGGCTTAGGCCATATCTGCCCAGGGTGCTCTTCTGGACATCCAATCTTTATCAATAATTGAATTCAACCAGCACATTCCAGTGACTGCAGAGACAAATGTGTATACTGCAAGGCTCCCCTCTTCTTCAAAATTGTTCCCAATAAGTCTGGCTCCTCCTGATCTTTGCCATCTCTGAATTCCCAGGCCCTCTCTCTTCTACTCTTACATCTAATGACCTGCCTGACACCTGACATCCATTTTCTGTCTTTCCAATGATGTATATGTTCCTAGGGGGTAGTTTCCCATACAGGAGGGGAGCTTTTCAATAGTCATGAAAAACTCTATAAATGAAAAGCACTCTAGAAAGAGCCTTGGTTGGGAGGAATAAAGGAGACTTAAGTTATCTAGCTTAGTCTACATGTACTGAAACATTGTAATAGTTCTCTGCAGTCGTTATTACCACCATTTTGTGAGTAAAGAAATAGAAACTCAAAGAGAAATGAAAATTACCTGAAACTTGGAAGGCCTGATGATTTCAGAACATGGGTGAGATGCTGGAGTCAGTCTCAGGTCTGCTACTAAATTGGAAGACCACTTTGGTCAGATCAGTTCAGCTCTCTGAGATCAGTGCTTCAGTAAGCAACTTTTCCTAGGACATAATGCAATAGAATTGTGTCCCCCACATAGGCTTGCTGTGCAGATGATGTGAAATAACATGGGAATCTTTTCCAGTGTGCACCAAGATATGCCAGTAATTTATATCTCCCATGATTACAGTTAATACCGGGAAGGACATGTTTGTTGCACAGTGAATATCTGTACACCCAAGTATATCCTTTTATTATTATCACATATTAGAGACCTAAAGAATATTAGTGAATGGGGTTGTACAAGAGAAGAATAGGGCAGAAAAAAATGGATAAACAGAAGATTAAATTAATCTGTAGTCTCCTGTTCCTTATATATGAATTTGAAAATAACCCATTTGACTTTGTCAGGGAAGGAAAAACTCAATAGGAAGAACGGAGATGAATTTCTAGAAAGAGACTAAAGGCAAAGAGATGAGGGGAGATTGCTACTAATTTGGTGGATAATTTAGGCAGGATTAAATTAGTTAGGCAGGATTATATTACTAAAATGTGGTGTGAAGTATAAATCAAAGGTATTTTGCATATGCATATTCAATTGTTTTAGCAGTTTGTTGAAAAGACTCCCCACTTCCTAATAATTAGTAGGCAATTTTTCTACTGAATCACTGTGGAAAATCAATTGTTTGTATAGACACAGGTTTATTTCTTTACTGTTTTTTCATATTGCTCTAGCTGCTAATCTTGACACCCATATCACATTGTCTTAATTATGCTAGATTTATTGTAAGCCTATAAAAATCAGGATTTTTGCTCTTCCTTTTTCAAGTTGTGTTGGCTGTTCTAGGTCCTTCATATTTCTATATGAATTTTACAGTATCAATGTCTACATAGAACTATGAGGACTTTTACAGGAATTGCACTGAATAGACAACCAAAGGCCATCAAAACCTCTGGTGAGCACTGGGTTAGCTCCAGGAGCAAGGTGATAGGGAAGCTGGGAATGCCATCTCAGCTCCTGAATATCAGCATCTGCTTCTCTCTTCATTTGGGAAGGTACTAAATAAAAACTTCCATAATTAATTTTGATAAAGGCATTATATAATTTGAATTCTGAACAAAATATTATAATAAACATTAATTTATGCCCAAGGGCCATAAAACGGATGTAATTTGAATGCAATAAAATATAAGTAAATGGCAAACAGTTCTTGGGGGCTTTCTCTTAATTTTTCAACACATACTTTAGAGTTTTAACATACAGCATTTACAGCATTCACCTTCCTGAAGTAAGGGTGGGAGGGGGGGTTAGAAATAATTAGTAGGCAATTTTTTGGCCCTGGGACTTTTCTTGTAAATGTTTTCTTTGGCAGTCATACTCTTGAGAACAGGAAGTTACTCTCTTGTTACAAATTTAAGACTTTTCTGAGCCAAATAACAGAAAACTGGATTAATTCTGAAATGAAGGGGTGGGGGTGGGGGAACAACTCCAGGCCCTTGTTGGAGATTAATGACATCTTACAAATATTTTAATTCTCCCCTTCCCTCTTAACTTGCCACCTCCTAAACAAAACACATTCAGCCTGAAAACACTTAACCAGCCACTTTGTAGCCCAACCCTGAAATAAAATAGCTTTATGGTACCCACAAATTTATTTAAGCATTTTGGGGGGCTGAAGGGAAGGAAATTGGGGTTGTTTCAAGTTAACCTTTTTCTGTTTCAAAATACTCAATATGAAATTTAAAACAGAAAATGTAATTGTAAAGATACTAATGTTTCGACATTGTTCATAAAGATTCATCATTTTCTTTGTCCTTTTAAAATGGCTTTTTAGATAGATAAACATGCTATATTAAGATTTGTAAACAATGCTTACATATTTGAGATGCTTACAAGTAATTCTTTAGGAATTGTTCAAAATAACTGCATTATGTGCTTTGACTAGAGCACTTATTATTCTGACTATAAAACAAGGAAACTGGATTCCCTCCACCCCTCACCCCCCAAAGGGCATATTCCTTTGGAATAAAAATTCACTTTTTACACTTGATTCTTGTAGGGAAAAAATTCCTGTAATTTCGATGAAGTTTATAATCTAAGGGAATGGTAATTCTATAAGCTCTCTGAGATTCATTTGTGGAAATTCTTATTACAGTTATGGAAAGATTTAAGAAAACTTTGGGATAGTGATAAAGAGCACTTTGCTAAAAAAGTATATATCTTCTATTAGTGATGCAGAAGTTTCTATGGTATTAAGATCCTTTCAGAAGAAAAAAGAACTGAACTACATTTTTCATTTACTCTTGCATCACACACTCAAACTCAGATGCCCTGTGACTCAGAAAGTCTGCATGGAGTTTACAAGGGTCTAGGGTAGGATAATGCATGTGAGTGGTTGGTGGGGAAGGGTGGGGAGGATGCCCATCTTAGAGCCATTCATTCATAATTTTGAAAAACTCTGTGCTGCCAAACATCATCTGTAGATTGGATGTGGCCAACCCCCACAATCCTCAACCCTTTATTTACATTACCTAATATTTCCCTTTCTATGCATTATAAAGAAAATACTGATTCCTTCAAACTATCTTTTTCTTCAGTCTGCCAAAAGTGATGTTCCTCCCACATCATTCATTAAAGTTTGCTTGTCTTCTACTATTTTGACAACTTCAGGATTTTTTGACCTTATAAACAATCTTAAATTACTCAGAGCTGTCATCCATTAGATAGAATATTAAATTAAGTCCAAGAATTCTAGGTGGTGGAAAACATTATCCAGTCCCACAAGATATGGGTGACCATGGGAGGACAGAAAAGGCTGATAAAACCTGAAACTTCATCAATGTTAAGTATTTATTTAAAGGGAGCTACCTACTTCCTGGTTTACTGCATACCAAATATTTCTTCTCAACATTTATGAGCTTAAATAGATGCAGATGTTGTGAAAGAATGTATTATAACATTAATCATCCTAAAATCATATAATTTAAGCAGTGAAAGGCATCTTGGAGTTTTCTGGGTTCAATAACCTCATTTTAAGCAGGAGGAACTAAGACCTACAAAAGTTAATTGACAGATCACAAAGTAAGTGGTGAGAGAACACTTGCTAAGAGGAGAAATAGAATGGGGGTTAACAAATTTCCCCATCATTCTCTGAATTGGATCACCTTTATTGCTCTTTATTCTAAGCCTAACTGATCCCTCCTCCAGAATTTTGGAGGAGAAAAAAATGAAGCAAAATTTCCCCCTTTTACCTTCCTGTTCAATTCTCCTAGCTAAGACTTTTCAGAGCTGTGTCCTTTTTCATGCAAGATGAAATTAAAGGTGATCTTGTGACCCTCAATTATGGTCACATCTAGTGAGAAGAGAAGGATTGTCAGTTCTCCCTACTCTGTACTGCTGTTGAATACCAGCTTCTTTATTTCGTTATTTCAGCTTAAGTTCATAAAACTGCAAAGAGTAAGACATCAGGTGTGTTGACACTGTAGAAGAGATGTGCTGCTTCTTTCTCTCCACTAAAGGCACAACTCCCTTCTCAGTAAAACTTAAAAAGAGATTATAAAATTTCATCCTCTAGTGACTGCAACTTACCTATCTCATTCTCCTTTTCTGTTCTCTGATAAATATCTGCACAAACAATTTTTCCTCACAGACGTATACACATATGAGCATATTTGATTAATGAAATAATTTTATAACCAACTTGTGATATACAGTACAATGGATATTTTATGAAAAGTCTCTGACAAGTTTCAATTAAGTACAGAAGAACTATATTCCATGCCTCCACAGCCTCGCCCAACATTCTCTACCTCCCCAGACTTCCCCCTCCCTTGTTTTGTGCTTTAGTTCTGCTTTCAGCTTGTTGGTTTTAACTTTTTCTTGTCATTTTGTTTGTTTGTTTTCCCTATATCCCTCATATAAGTGAAACCATCTGATATTTCTCTTTTTCTTTTGGCTTATTTCCTCTAGCATAATTCCTTCTAGCTTCATCAATGTTGCCACAAATGTATCAAGTTTGTCTTTTTTGATTGTAAATAATATTCCATTGTGTACAAATACCACACTTTCTGATCCATTTGTCTGTTTTGGGGCATTTGGATTGTTTCCATATCCTGGCACTTATAAATAGTGCTGCAATAAACAAAGGAGTACAGGTGTTCTTTTGAATTAGTTCTTTGGACTTGCTGGATCAAAAGGTGGTTCCATTTTCGATAGTTTGAGAATCATCCACACAGCTTTCTATAATGACTGGACCAACTATATAAAAGTGTTCCTTTTTTTCCACATCTATACCAGCACTTGCTGTTGCCCATTTTTTTTTTGTTACAGGCCATCCTTACTGGTGTAAGGCGATAGCTCATTCCACAATGGAATATAAACCAATTCTACTGGTTTCTTTTTCTTTTTGCCTGCCCTACATATGTTCCAAATACTGGAGAGAAGTTACCCTGGGATCTCCCTGATGCTGAAATCCTCTGTTGTAGTACTCTCCCTGGTTTACATTTCCTCTCAGATTGCTCAAAATTCTCTCTTCTCTTCCCTCCCCCATCAAATTATACTTTGTTTCAGTATAGGGTCATATCCTCAACTAATTGTGAGAAAGTCATCTGGAAAAAATTCATACTCACAAGTAAATGATTGATAGGCCACACTTCTACTATAATATCTGTGATACTCCTACTATAATATCTGTGATAGCAAAGGAATGTCTTTGTTAATCATGTAAACTTTTTATTAGTGGAATTTCAGTCAATATGTCAAAGGGACCTGAAATGCATCAAGGTGAGGAGAAGATATTTTATTTATTTATTTATTATTGATTACACACACACACACACACACACATATATATATATATATATATATATTTTTTTTTTTACATTGTTGTATACCCTGGGGTTCTCCCACCACTTTGTCACCCATGAACCATTATCTTAATCTCTTGTGTCCATTCCTCCCTCGATTTTACCTCCTCCCCTTCTCTTGCTCTGTGTTTCAGTTCTGTTGACAGTTATTTTTAAATTTTACTTGTCCTTTTGCTTGTTTGTTTTTGGGGAAGAGACTATAAACATTATTCGAGATTCTGTCTCCTTATAACAACATAAAATAGATACATAGATAAAAAAGATTGTTTCTTATGCTGAAAGACTGAATCTGTCTCTCAGTCTAAATAATCTTTATAGTCAGTACATGTGATCTTTCAAGGACAGGCCAAGGCAGCATGGAACTCTGGGTAGGCACCCTGCACCTGGAGAGCCTGGGAAGTGGTGCCGGGTGGGGTTTTAGCCCCATCTACCAGCAGATGGTTACACGGGGCAGCCATCTGCAGCCCCGGTGGACTAAAGCATGGTTTTATTAATAAAACCTCAGTTACCCTTGGGTAACTGAGGAAAACCATTTGTTTCAATGGGATCACAGTGAATACAATGACATTATGGCCCAAGTTCAGCATTTTTTTAGAAAGGGAAGGGAAAATGAATTTATTTGTGAATTCCTGATTAAACTTTCTGGTTTATAAGTTTATTAATGTGAAAAAACGTTGAAGGGTGGTGTTATTCCACCACAACTAGTCACATATCTAACTAATAATCTTCATTAAGTTTGCTAATTAAAAAGTAAAATTACATGAAATTTAAAAGACTCAAATATTTGATAACTTTTTTCTAAATTTTCTCTTTCCCCATTATCAAAAATATCATAAAACACTGGTGGCCTGAAATGGGAAATTTGTCGCCAAACAACACTAAACTATGTGAAAGTCTGGAAAGAATACTTTCCCTCCAAATTGAACCTTATTTGGTTGGGATTTTCTCACCAGAGCCTTCCTATTTTTTTTTCCATGGGCAACTGCCCCTTTGATTAATCTCATTTCCCTCAGTCTTATATTTTCCAAGCAGCTGAGCAAACAAAGATGCAGGCAGCCATTTTAACGTGTTTCCTCCCCCAAACCCTCTGGGATAGGCCGTCTGTTCATCCTGTTCATAAAGCAATGGCTTGAATGTGCTTGGAGAAAGCAGCAAGGATCTTCTGTCAGGATTAATTTTAACAGACCACAATCTGTTATTCAGGAACCACAGCTCTGGCAAATGGCTTTAAATTACTATTTGCTGATAAAGAGGGAGATACAAGCTGAAAATTTAGTTCCATGTTGCCAATAGTTTGGATAGTTAATGCAAGAATTTACCTTTAGTGTGGAGTAAAAGCACTTTACAACCTAAACCCATGGGTAACTGAGGAAAATCATTTGTTTCAATGGGATCACAGTGAATATAAAGACATTATGCTCAAGTTCAGCATTTTTTAGAAAAGAAAGGAAAGTGAATTTATTTGTGAATTCCTGATTAAAAAGCCTTCTGATGAAACTTTTAATTTCTGATTTCTGTGCAGAGAAATATTATGCCTCTTATTTCTCCTTCTACTTCTTTTTATCATCTTCCTTATCAGTTCTTTTTCTCTTACCTCTCACCTCTTTCCTTTCTTAGTTTTTCACATATCAAATTCCAGTTCCCTGTTTCTTCCCTTATTTTCTGTTTCCTAACCAGCCAATGTCTTGTTAGTTACTTCTGAGGTCTGCCCTGAGGGGCAAACAGAGGAGGTAGTGATGCAGCAGGGAGAAAACACTCTATAAATGGAGTCAGGAGGTCCTACACTTTTCTCTCCCCTGTAGAGTGGGGAAAATGCTGCTCTGTCCATCTGAGAAAGATTTCAGGGAACTGATTGGAAAAGAAGGTTTAGGAAATGATGCACAGATGTAATCACTATTGTTCCATGAAGTCTTAAGTTTATTATTAGTTATGACTACTATTTTGGTCTGTTTGAAAGTTCCACATGTGCCATTCCCAAATGGATACTTCACACACACACACACACACACACACACACACACACACGAATTTGCCTCAGACTTGTTTATGACTTTGGTCTCTCCTCTGTGCCCAGCACACAGCAAGGACAGAATAGAAGCCAAGCTTCCCTCTCCTCAGTCAGCTGTCATTTTCGGTCACTATAGATTAGGTTACATCGTTTATATAAATGGAATCATACAGTAGGCACTCTTAGTTCTGGCATCTTTCACTCAGTACAATTGAGATTCATGAAGTTGTTGCCTGTACTATAGTTTATATTGGTGTGGCTATACCACAATTTGTTTATCCATTCACCTATAGGTAGACATTGGGTTGTTTTCACTCTTTGACTGTTACAAATAAACAAATAAAGCTCCTGTAAATATTTATGTAGGCCAGGCATGGTGGCACATGCTTGTAAGCGGCAGCCTAGGAAGCCATGGCTGGGGCCAGGGATCGTGGTTCAAGTCCCACCAGGGGCACGTAGCAAGACCAAATTCCAAAAAAATAGCTGGGCATGGTGGCACGCACCTGTAATCCCAGCTACCTGGGAAGCTGAGGCTGGGGATTACTTGAGTCTGTGGTACCCTGGGCAATGTGAGCCTGTGGTTCCATGGCAAAAACAGCGAGACCTAGTCTCAAAAAAAAAAAAAAATTATGTAAATGTCTTCAGATGAACATCTACTTTCATTTCAATGAGGTAAATATACATAGCACAGGCATGGCTAGTTCATAAGCTAGATTTCAAGAAACCACCAAATTGTTTTCCAAAGTTGGATATGCTGTTTTACTTTCACAGTAGCAGCATTTAAGAGTACTAGTTACTCTGCATCCTTTCCAAAACTTGACATAGTAAGTCTTCCTAATTCTGTTGATTGATAGTGGTGCAGTAGTATTACATTGTCTTTTTAACTGACATATTTCCAATGATCACTTTACACTGGTTGCCTTTCATTTGCTTATTTTTCATGTGTTTATTTTCTTTGATGAAAATATGTTCAAATCTTTTATAACCTAATGTTGGAAGTTATCATCATCACTTTTACCATATGTATCACTTTTACTGCATTGTTAGAAGCAAATCAATATGCTTAGGCCTCATTTAATGTCAGTGGGAAGGGATTATTATATTGGGAGGATCACCGAGTCTGTTAGAGACTTCCTAACACAGTTGACTTCCCATTTTTCTTGAAACAAAATGTAAACTCTACACCCTGGTCTACAAAAGTCCTGCCAGATCTAGCCTGTCTTTTCCATGTTATTCTCTGAACATGCTGAGCTCTTGGTCATTTGGGGGGCACTTAGTATTTGTTCTCTCTACACGGGATGCTTTCCCATCAGATTTTCTCAAGGTTAGTTGTTTCTTCTTTAGTTTTCAGTTGTTACTTTTTCAGAAAAGCAAACCCTAATCGTCCAATCCATCACGGTAGTCAGTCTCCCAATCACTCCTTATCATGTCACTTATATTAATCTCTGTGCTGTTTGATAGAACAGGAGTTCTATGCATTTCAATCTGGCAGGAAACTAGTCTTGTTATTATTTCTACCATATCTTAGAAAAGTGTCATAAATATGAGACACTTTATCTTTATTGAATAAGTGAATGAAGTTTCCAATGTGGCAAAACAGATAGCTAGCATAACTGAAGGAATCAAGCTTGGATTAACTTATTAAACAACTCTATGACTACTTTTCTTTAACAATCCCAAAATTAAAAGCACAAAATAATAGCCATTTTATCTTGTCCCCAAACTCTGTAGGTCAGAAATTCATGTCCATTGTGGATGTCTGCTCCACAATGTTTGGGATGCTAACTTGGAAGGCTGGAAGGCTGATAGAGACTTCATAGGAGGAAGCTAGAAGCATTCACCTTCCTTCACTCATTTTTGGGGGTTGATACTGCCTTTTGGCTTAGAAATCAGTATGGGCCAAAACATATGAGCTTTCTGAATGTCTTGAAGTTTAGGTTTCTAGAGTAAGTATCCAAGAACTTTAGGCAGAAGCTGTGTTACCTTTTATTATCTAAACTGGAGGAAAAGTAACTTTTCATTATTTGTAGTTATATCTATCTTCAAGAATAGGGAAAACCAAGTCCATTTCTTGATTAGGGATGTTAAATTCACACTGTATGAAGAACCTGTAAAATGGGAGATATTTTCCATGCTATTTCCTCTAACTCCAGATATATCAGCCAATTTTGTAGCCATTCATGCCTCAACACTGACAACCAATGGGAGAGAACAGAGATCAACAGCCTAGGGATTCAGAAGATTAACATTGTTAGTTTTATAACTGATTGGCAATTTTTATCTTCAATTCTGTAAAAACAAATTAAAATATTTTCCAGTTTTTTTCCCCTGTCTTTTAAAGTCATGTTCAAATAAAATTCTTGGGAAGCTTGGTGGCGATGGGCTGGTTATACCAGCAGCACTTCATGTATTGATGGTATTTCCCTTTAATTCTTCATTCAGAATTTTTCTTTCTAAAAGTCAAATTCATTGTTTACTCTGAGGGCAGTTACCACTCAGGAGTTAAGTACCACAAGATAAGTGATAAAGATTTTTTTAAAATGAACATTGACAAACACAAAGCCCCAAAACATTTGTACAAGAAGGCCAAAACAGATGGACATTTTAATATATATGAATTCTTCAACAGAGCTAAGTTGCTAGTGGTTTGTGAGCTCCATTTCTTTTTGTTTCCAGTTTCAACTGGAAATAGGTAAAACACATGGGACTTTTTTTGATTTCTGTATTTTATATCATTGTCTTCAGAGACTGCTATTCCAGGTACTTACTTTTGATTTGCTTGATAAAATATAAAATCCTTTCAACTCTGAAGGATTCAGAGTGAAATAGCTTGCTTGGTTTCTAAAAATATAACTCAAAGGTATGTGCATGGGTGTTGTTAGGAATTCAGATTTGTGTGATGACATTTTGAATCCCTTAGTTATGTATGTAAATTAATCTATTCCATATCAGTGAAAATATCTTCACACTAATTACAGTGAATCTTGAGATAAAGAATTTAAGGAACATTTTATTAAGATAATGGGGAAATTTTCATTAAGAGAAAAAGGAAAAAATTATGAGAAGAGATCATATCCATTACTACCTGCTATGTGCAATAGGGGGAAAGAAAAATGCAAATAGAGCAGACAGAATTCCCTTTACAATTTTGTTAGAAAGGAAAAAAGAATTAATGCATAAAACAACGAGGAAAAACATAATATGGTTTATAGAGAGAGGTTCTAAGTTTAAGTAAGCATTATAGTTAGGCTCAGAAGAAAGGACAATTTGGGTTGGAATAAATAGGAAAGTTAAGGGAGGCAGGTCTTGAGCCAAGACTTATAATGTGTGAGAAAAAGGGTCCTAAAACAGAAAAACAATTCAGCAACTTGAGAGAAAGGCATCCTTGCTTTGAGGACACTAGAGATGCTGGCCCAGGATCAGAAGATGGGGTTTCACTACTCTCTACATGTGTGGAGAGAAAGGGGTTAAAGGTCATGCCCTGGGACCCAAGAATAAGATGAGGGAAGCTTTGAGGAGGTTGCCAGGGACAACCATCTGATTTGAGGTCCTTACACCAGTATTTCTTACTTAGGGCCAAAGGAGTTTATTGAAGATCTTGAAAACAACATTTCTTTTGAGAATTTTGATACATGAATTAATCTAATCAGAATAAACTAGATTGGGAGGGTAGTCAACTGAGGTGGCAACTGTGTTCCCTGGAGAAGCAACATTTTTATCTAGAGCTTCTGTCTGGTTGGGAGGGATTGCTTGCATTTATTATAGCATCTTATATAGGATTGAGAAAAAATAAGATTTTGGGGAGGCAGTGTTAGAGGCTATGCAGTCATTCAAATCCTCTGATATCTACTGTGACTTGCATACTTTCTACTCTTCCTCTTAGGACATGGCTCTGGCAGCAGAACTATAAAGGTAATAATGAGTGTAATGTTGATAACCTTGCCTTTCTCTTTTCAACAGTAGGAAAAGAACTTTTCCACAATTTCACATTTTCAGATATAGGAATAAAGTGAAGAAGGGGATTTTTAAATGGAGTGGTCGACAGAGACGCTGGGCATTTGACTTCACTTACTAGTTTTTTTAACCGGAAATATTTCAATTTCTGTGTCTGTTTTTCCGTAGGCAAAGCAGTGAAAGAGGTTCTCAAGTTGTTTAAGCAAGTACCTCCCTTCTCCTTCCATCGCCTTTTGTGGGCCTTTGGAAATGTGGGTGGTAGGGGGAGGGTTGGATTGTAGCATTGACTAGGGAGTGCCATAGCAACTAGTGGGCAGAAACCAGACACCAAATGTCTTCCAGTGCCCGGCAGTGCCATAAATAAAAGCCCCACTCCAAATGTCATTAGATTTCCACTAAGAACTACTGACGGTCCCTTAAAATCCTTACAACTTTAACATTTGAGGCTTCCACTATGCCTCGGGCTAAGAGGCACCATACAATAGGCCAAGGATTCCTAAATCCAGCACTCTCGCCCACAAATGGCTAATTCATCAATCAGGTTTCAACTTAGATTTCATTTTTCAGAGATAACCTTCCCTGGTGCCCAATCTTACTATATTGTCTCATTCTTGGCTAATGTAGCTCTCCTCCACTCTAGAAACCTCATGACCTCGTGGGTCGTCGGCAGCGGTTAAAGTCACAGCGGCAGTCAGTAAATACCTTCGAAATAGATAGAAAAAGAGCCGACGAACTTCGGAAGGCACAAACCGCGCCAAAGCCAACGCAGCCAGGGCGCAGACGTCACCGCCCGTAACTTCCGAGCCTGCCCTCTGCTCCTTCTCCGTGTCCGTGTTTGTTTCCGGCGTTTCAATAAAGCTCGATTCGCCTCGAAGAAGACCTGTTCTTCCGGGAAAATGGCGACTCCCGCTCGTGCCCCGGAGTCCCCGCCGGCCGCGGATCCGGCGCTAGCAGTGGGGGCTGCCGCGGAAGCTGAGTGCCCACCGCTTCGCCAGCCTCAGCCCCCGCAGAATGTCCTCGCTGCCCCGCGGCTTCGAGCCCCAAGCTCCCGAGGACTTGGGGCAGCGGAGTTTGGCGGAGCTGCAGGAGATGTTGAAGCGCCAGGGGAGACTTTTGCGCAACGAGTAAGCTTGGGTCCCGCGAGTCACCGCCCGGCTCCTTCGGTTCGGTCTCTCTGGAACGCGTCCCTCCCCTCCCCCAACCCGTCCCCTCCTGGAAGGTGACCTTGCCTCGGGCACGTTGCTTCTGTTCCCGGGGCAAGTGGACGGCCTGCGGCCGAAAAGCCTTCGTGTCCTGACCAGACACCCGCCGCCTGTCGTGGCGGCTCGTGTGCCCAACGCTTGCTTAGAAGTGTCAGCTAGTCGTCAGTGTCTCTTTTCTGTCTTCACCAGTTTTTTTAAAAAATTTACTCCACTTTTTATTTTTATTCCGCCGTGTAGTTTCCCTGAAGGGAAGGTTTGTATCACAACCAGTCTCCCATCTCCCCAAACGAACTGGTGATAGAAATCATGCCCAAATATCTTGTCAGTTTCAACTCTAGATCCAGTCTTTACAGGAATTGTAGGAAACGCAAAGTGGCATATAAAGAGTAATTTGTTAGACCGAGGAAATCGATCTACACCCTGCTGGCAGACTTGTGCATATTTTAGCAAGGAAAGGCCTTAATGAAAGTTTCTTTCTTTTTTTTTTTTTTTTTAAAGGAAGCTTAATTTAACATTGATGCGGGGTGATTTGAAAGAATAAGAGACAGAGATGGCAGCTGAGAAAGTTTTCTGAGTATCCCAGTAAGGGGGTTGTAAGACAGTTAACTAGAAAGATAGTTGCAGCATTGGGAACACTACATCAGCGGTGTGATAATTTATGTAATTTACAGAGGTGACTGAAGTTTCCAGCCTCTCTGGAGGCTTATGAATAAAAACTACCAGAAAAAAAAAATGGGAGCGATTCCACATTGATATGTTAATATATTTAGTTAAAAAACTGGGGGAATGGTCATCGTGCTGGAGAGAGTGGAGAAGACTGGGAAAATACAGAATGTCAACTGGAAAGGGATATTAATAGTTGAAATTGTAGGAATGATTGTAATTCCAGAGAAAGAATAGAGGACCTGAGAATAACCCTGGGATTATAGAACTGAAGAAAAGCAGAATCTGAGTAGGAACTTCTTTTATCATTTGGAAACTTCCTAGTAGAGACAAGTATTTTGAGTTTGTGAGAGTGGGTTTTCAGTCTGTAACAGTGAATTAACTTTGTCACTGGACCCCTTAAACATTTAAGAACCATGGAATTTCTCCAGAACACTTGTTGGTGTGTGGTATACATACTGGTATTGATCAATGTGTTGGGAATGACAAGTGCGAAGTCTTTAAAAGATAATACACAAATACACACACTCCATAAGTGATTAGAACAATGGTATCACATTTGATGGCCTCAGAAACACCCTTTCTGTACCCAAACGAGAAAATGAGAGTGAAAGCAGCAAGTAGTATCTTACTATTAGGAAAACACTTTCAACCTCGCTGGCCTATTGGCCTGCTCTCCCCAGTAAGGTCTTAGAGATCACACTTTAAAAATCTGATGTTTAAATGTCTAAAATATATGTTTAAAATGCTTTTACTGAAATTATAGTTAGGGAGCTCCAGTGGCGCAATCGGTTAGCGCGCGGTACTTATATGAAATTATAGTTAGATTAGATCAATTCCCTATTTTTCCTGCATCCTCTTGATTTTTAAAGCATATTTGGATAGGTACTATCTTATTTCATTCCGATTTGGGGACAGAAATCAGATTTTTGTTTGAAAGATTGACTTTTCTCTTTTTGAGGTAATGCTTTGTCTTTATAAATTAAGCTTTAAAACATGACTCTTAATGTATATGTGTTCTTTTTCTACTCACAGAAAATTCATTTGCAAATTGCCCGACAAAGGTAAAAAGATCTTTGACTCTGTTGCCAAACTGAAAGCTGCCATTGCAGAGCGTGAAGAGGTTAGAGGAAAAAATGAACTGTTTAATCCTGTTAGTTTAGACTGTAAGCTTAAGCAAAAAGCAACTGCAGTTACTGGTGTGGACACAGAAAAGTTCCGCAATTCTGAAGAGATACTTGATACTTCATCACTAGTTCCTGGCTGTTCCTCAGTAGATTACCTTAAATCATCTGAAACAACCTCACAAGGGGAACTTGTGCATCCTGCTCACAAAGGAGAAGAGGAGGCTCCAGAGGTTGAGCACACAGTGAACAAGTGTCCAGCTTCTGGCAGCAGAACCAGAGCACCTTCCTCATCTGAAGCTCACAAGCATCTCCCTCAGCATTGTGTCTCAAGTCAAGCAGAAGATAATTCCAGCAACTCCGACAATCTGTCTGATAGGTTACAAAGGATCACAATTGCAGACCCAGGTGAAGATCACTCAGGAGAAAACACAAGCACTGAAAACTTGACAGGCCTTGGTAGTGGGACTCAGAAGAAGCCTCACTATTTGGAAGTGCTAGAAATTCGAGCCAAAAACCCATTGCCCCCAACACATAAATTTAAAACTAATATGTAAGTATCATCTGAAATAGACTTAAAAGAGGGACAGAAAAATGGAGAGTGCTCTAAGTTTAGTGGGCTTTGTGTGAGAATTACTTATATTTAGGATTCAGTGTGTTCTGGAGACACTAGTCTGACTGGAATGAAGGATTCATGTTGAAAAATACTTTAGTCTTTGTATCCCCAAATTTGAAAAGGTTTTAAATAGTATATGGGCTATTAAATTTCAGGATACTTAACAAGTATTTCCTAATAAAAACAAAAAGAGGTTGTGACCTTTTCCAGAACCTCTTTGGATGAGATGGTAAGCTGAGAGAAGAGCAATTACAGAGGTGATAGACTTTCTTAACAAACAGTATTTGTGCATTCCATTACTTTAAGTAGCAGGTGCTGCAACAACACTAGATGAGGACTTATAGCTTACAAGCTTGGAAATACATTAAATTACGTATGAACAATTTAGGGAGAAGAAAGCTGGGAACACAGTAATAAAACATTGCAGAGATTCAGGTAAAGTGGGTAAACTAATCCTGTTTCTAAATTCATTGTAATTTTGTTTTTGAGGCTGCTTTTTAAAGAGAGATTTGTTATTGTAGGCAGATAAACCATTCAAATCCTGAACTAGCAACGGGTAGCTGCCTAGCTTCAAGAGGATATGGAAAGATAGCACTATTGCCTTTCTTTGAAAAAAATTTGTTCAAACTGTTAGTTCCTATTTCTCTAGTTAAACATAGCTAGATATATGTATTTTTTTAAAATATGGAACGCTTCACGAATTTGCATGTCATCCTTGCTCAGGGGCCATGCTAATCTTCTCTATCGTTCTAATTTTAGTATATATGCTGCCGAAGTGAGCACCATAGCTAGATATTTTTAATTAAAAACATTTAAGCTTTAAAATATATATAATATATATTTTTAATCTCTAAACATTTCTTCTGTATAAAAAAAAGCAGCTGTATATTAATTTTTTTAGTTAGGAATAGAAAGTAATTTCTGATCAAGTACTCTCTTATTTTGTGTTTAGTATTCTTCCTCACTCCTAGGAAGACATTTTAGAAAACTGTAGGCCTTATCCAGTCAATAAATACCACAGAGAATGCACTTATCCTGGTTCTGTATTGTATTTAGTTGGAATTTGGATAGGATAAAGGAGCAGAATGAAGGACATAAGGGTTTAGGAAGTTTAAGAAAGAAAACCTGTGCAGTTAGGCAGATCAGAATAGATTTGGCCGTGGTAAGTCAGATGGCCTTGGAGATTGAAGGGGACTGGGCAGCAGGAGGAGGAGGTTGAAGAGTAGAATAATGTAGTATTTCTTGGTTCCTTTTCTGTTGGTTCTATGTGTCACCTACCTCTAGCGCAGATATGCCCAGAACTTCAGATTTGCTTGGCCACTTGTGAAATGTGTTTATTTCAAAGATCCTTAGTTCCCAACCAACTTTCTCCTGTTTTCCTTAATATGCTGCCACACCCTATCTCCTCCCACCCCTTTTCCCTTGTCTCTGTTACGTACTGACCTCAAAGACCTACACAGTATTTTCTCGACATGTCTACTCATTCTTCGTTCATCAAAGTGAAGACTCATTCCTCTCTTGGACTGTAACTGGTCTGTTCTGGTCTATAGTCTTTACCAGTCTTTACTGTTGCTGCGGTCAGAGTGAATTCTATAAAATGGAGGTCTGAACTTGTTAATACAGAGTAGAACTTGTTTCTGTAGTCTGAAACAGCTTTTTCTGTTGCCTTTTCCATTGTCCATCTTTGCTTTCTTTGAGCTGCAGCTTTGTTGCCCCCCTTGCACCCTGTTGGAATGCCCTTTTCCCTTTTTTTTTTTTTGAGACTAGGTCTCGCTGTTTTTGTTTTTGCCCGTGGAACCGCAGGCTCTCGTTGCTCGGGGTACCACGGACTCAAGCAATCCCCAGCCTCAGCTTCCCAGGTAGCTGAGATGACAGGCGCGCGCTACCACGCCCAGCTATTTTTTTGGAACTAGGTCTCGCTACAGGCCCCAAGCGGGACTCGAACCGTGATCCCTAGCCCCGGCCGCTTCATAGGCTGAAGTTTACAAGCACGAGCCACCATGCCCGGCCTCCTTTTCCCTTTACATGGTGGCTACTTTTTATTCCAAGATTCCACAGGTCTTTTGAAGCTTTACTCTAGAAGCTTTTCTGACACCCTTTTTGTCTCCCATTAGAACTAATACATGTTCCAGTGTACCATGTACTGAAACTTCGCAGGTTTATTTCCCTATGCTGGACAATAAGCCACTTTGCAAATGCTTTTTTAATGGGGAAAAAAAAAAAACCAAACAGCCAAAAAACAGAAAAGTGAAAAGATACTCATCAGTTCAAGTATAAGTTCTGAAGTAAGAAGGAAAGGACAAAGAGCCTATCTGTACCTGTTATCTCTTAGACCAGTGAACAAATTATCAAATTAGTCTCCATAAGGGTGCCAGCATAAGTACTCTGTTTTTAATGTAAATATGTCAAAAAAAAGATTCTGTCTGCCCATATAATATTGGTGGACTTTACTCTTTTGTAGAAAACTATGAAGGTCTTATGTGTGTGAATGTGAGTCTATAAAAAGAAGAATCTGTGGGTACAATTTAAGTTTTCTCTTCCTCAGATTACCCTCACAACTAAATGACTCATCTAGTCATTGTCAGAGAAGAGGGTCCCCTATTTCTGTAGAAGAAAGGCGGCGCAGGGATAAGAAGCATCTTGATGATATCACAGCAGCTCGACTTCTACCACTTCACCACACACCTGCACAGCTGCTCTCCATAGAAGAATCTTTGGTGCTTCAGAAACAGCAGAAACAGAATTATGAGGTATTTAGACTATTAGTTATTTCTTGTCAGTGTGTTGGGTGCTGTTTAAATTTATCCCAGATAATTCCAGGAGAAAGGGATTAGGTGCCAGAGAAATGAGTACTTAATGCACTCATTTTCTTAATGCATTCATGTGTGTCTCTAGTTTTCAGAGTGTTTCAGAGTTGCTAGAGTGATAAGAAACTGTGGGAGATGTGCATAGTATCTGCAGTGTCAAAGTGGTGATTTACCTGGAAATGTGGGGAGACTGCCGCAGAATTTCATATCCCTTAAAGTCCATGCTATTAGGGTAGCAGTATTATTGCTTCTCTCTTTTCAACCTTGTAAAACCCATGTGAGAACTCAATGTTGAAATCTAACCCAGAATCTGCTAAGAGAATAGGGAGTAATGTGGTTTCTGCCTGTCTCCTGTAATACAAGGCAGAGCATAAATGAGTGGAAGAAAATTATTATGTTACCAATGATTAGATACTAGGCTTAGAAAGCAAAGTAGAGGAATTCCTGGTTTTGGTGACTTAATCTTGAATGGCACTTTCTTCAAAGAGTTGTATGTTCTGATATGTTTGTATGTTGCCAGGTTGTATCCAAAATAAATGGCATGGGCAAAAAAGTGCCCATACACTTAAGAGAGAGTGTGTTTATTAGAACTATATAGTGCTAAACTGATTACTGTTTCTTTTGTAGAGGTAGTATATTTCAAGACCTTTTTTTAATTAATGGAAGTCTCTAGAATAGCTATGTAAGCCTGAAGTTCTCACAGTATTGCCTGGTTTTGCAGTAGACTGACCTATCAGGCTCATCATGTTGCTGCAGAGTGTACCAAGTGAATATTAAGGCTCCTTTGTTTCTGATTCTGTTTAAATGCCATTCCACTGGAAAAACTGTAATGAAAATATGTGAATATATTACTTCTGTTTTGCCTCTTGTTTTAAAGGAGATACAAGCCAAACTTGCAGCACAAAAATTAGCTGAAAGACTGAATATTAAAATGCAGAGTTATAATCCAGAAGGGGAATCTTCAAGGAAATACCAAGATGTAAGGGATGAAGACGATGGTCAGTCCTCTGATGATGAAATCTGAAGATGGGTGTTGGGATAACCACCTATAGTACTACCTGTTAAGATGTCATCACCTTACATCATTTTTCTAACAAGTATCAAGATTAGTATCAGACATTGTTGAGGGAGAGAATTTTATAAAGTTATACAAAGATAACTCTAAAAATCGCCTAATTTGTTTTTCAGAAGATTACTTTTATGTGCTTGGAAACTTTAATATTTCAATATTGTGTTTAACCACATTGTATTAAAGTTTTGCAGTATGTTGTGTGTTGGTGTGATATTTTAGTATAGTAGAGCACATTTTTTCCCTTTAAACCAAATGAAAGCAAGTAACTGCTGTTTTACCTTTCTTACCTCTGTCAGTTGTCTTTCAGTGAAATATTTACAGGCATCACCGAAAATAAATTAGAATGATACAGCTCCCTCCTATTTTGAATAAAGCAGGAGCAGGCTGGAGAATTTTCTGCATGTTTGCATGGGGTTACTGAGGTACTGTTTATGAAATACCTGGGAAGACATTCATGGGAAAATTGATGACAAATGTTTAATTCTTCAGTCTTCCCTTGGAAAGAATGTAATCTTTCTTATGATTAGGAATAAGGAATGTGTTTATTAGATACTAGAGGGTGGGCAATCTTTCTACATGACTAAATTTGCCCAGAGTTACTAACATAAGGTATAGGAAATTAAGATGATGTCTTAAAATGACAAAAGTAGGCAAAAAGAGTAGTATTTTAGTGTTTGACCTGACTTGAGTTCATTGTTCTGATGAGCGGTTTACTGACAGTACATTATAAGTTTGAAAAGCCAAAATTTTTTAGAGTTGCAAATGATTTGTCAATACTTTTTCCTCACAGAAGAGGAGGCATCTGGGGGGCTCTAAAATCCTCAACATGTTAAAAACAAACATATTTATGTAATTTTAAAGGGTTATATGGTTATCTTCAGAGAAATTAACACATGTTCTCAAAGATTTCTTTTGGAAATCTTTTATGTTATCAGATTTATTTTTTTGCCTTTAAAAAGTGTTAAAAGAATAAAATAATTAGACCAACTTCAGAATGTTAATGATTATATTTTACTGTTTCGTAAACATTTTAAAATACACTGCTCATGTATGAAATTTGAATGAGAAAACAAAGATAACATGTACATGTGATAGGAAGACTCAGTTCTATATCATTACTTCCAGGTATAGTGATTGTCTTCCCACTCCTCTCCCCTCCCCACCAAGCAAAATTAAAAGTATACTGAGCCAACATTTTAGTTTTTAAAACTAGTATTTGTGAGCTTCACAAAATTATTTGATGTTCTTTATAGAATGAATATTTCTGGAATACTCATGAGCTCACATGTATGTACATGTGTGTGTTCTATCATCCTATACACAATCCACCCAGAAGGAGCTTCTGTTAACATTTAGGTGCATGTGCTTTTATTTCTGAGGATAGCTATAAATTTGTATTTTTAATAACATAGCCATACATTGTATAAACTTCCACATTAAATATTTTGCATTTTTAGATAGCTGAAGAAAACTGCATGATGTGGGTATGCCTTGCCTTTTAAAATCAATTTTTTGTTAATTATAACAATGTGATCTATATCCTACAAATACATCTATACAAAGATTTGTTTTTAAACAACACCCTTTGTCTTTTTAAGACAATGCCCTTAGAAGTGAAATTGCTAAGTGAAAGTGTGTGTAAAGTTTTGAGAATCTTGATATTCATCACTCAAGATCATATCCCTTAGATTCCCACTAGCAACATACCAAACTACCAAAATTGGAAATTACTATTTAATCTTTGCAAATCAAGTAATTACAGGAAAAGATTACATTTAAGATTTATATTTGCTTACTTAAAGATTGAGGGTTTTTTGGGGGCTGCTTTATTTTTTGCCACTTTTGTTCATTTGAGCATTGCTTATTATTTTTCTGGGTTTTCAATTTTTTGTTTATAGATTATCAATTTTTTTTTTAAGTGTGCCATTTGCCTTTTAATATAGTTTATGTTTTGGTGGAGAGATGGTTTTCTTAGGCAGTACAAGTTTGCCGGCATATGGAGCTTGCCTTTACTATCCTGAGGATAGATGTATATTTATCCTTATATGCTTTTAGTATTTAAAAAAAAATCACTTTTATACTTGTTAATTCAAAAGAAATTTTTACTCCATCTCAAATTTATTTGGGGACATTATAAGAAATTAGGCTTACTCTTAAACTCTGTTTAGAAAAAGTTGACCAATTCACTGTTGTAAGTTACCATTTCCCTCCAATTATTTGTAAAACAACTACAATAATATTAAATAGCTATGTATTTTTTGTGTCTTGGGCCTATGTTTAGGCCTTCTAGTTTTCCCTACTCTTTTAAAATTATGACTTCAACTGGTGTTAATATTTAGTGGTATAAGTTCTCCCCTGCTATTTTAAATTTTGTGAATAGTAACCTGCAAAAAAGTACATAAAACAGATGTGTGGTTTGGTGGATAAAACAAACAGCTATATAACCACAAATGAGATGCGGAAAAACTGTCAGGACATTCTCCCTGTGTTCCGATATCTGCTTTGTCCCCAAGAAGTAACTATTATCCTGGTTTTATGATAATATTCCCTCCTGCTCCCTCTCCCCCTTTAGAAATGGTTCTACCAGTTATGCATACAATAATGTTTAGTTTGTTTTGTCTGCTTAGCAAATGAAACTTAGAAAAATGAAATTCTCTTTTTTTAATTATCAATTCTTTAGCTGATTAATTTAATTTTTTAAAATTTGCATATATATATGTGTATTTATATTTATATTACATTATTGTGTATCCTGGGGCTTTCCCACAACCTAACACCTGTTAACCATCCTACTCTTTTATGCCCTTCGCCTCCTTCACCTACTTCCTCCTCCTCCTCTCTCGCTCCATTGTTCAGTCCCATTGGTTTTTATTTTTTCTTACTCATTTATTTTCCCCTATATCCATCATATAAGTGAGACCATCTGTATTTCTCTTTTTCTTTTTGTCTTATTTCTGCTAATATGAGTCTTTCTAGTTCCATCCATGTTGATGTGAATGACATGTTTGTCTACTTTGATTGATGCATAGTATTCCATAGTGTACATATACCACAAAGGAAAATGAAATTCTATTAGACCTATCTGATGCTTATACTATTCTTCCATTCTATGCTTATACTATTCATACATATAAGTGTCATTTATTTTCATTGCTGCCTAATAAGCCATTTTGTGAATATCAGTGATTTATGTGTTCTATGATGGACACATGTATTTTCAGCTATCCAGATTGCAGTCAGTATCTTTGTGTGCATAAACATATTTCTGTGGGTTATTTACCTAGGTTTAGTTGCTCTATTACAAGGTATGCATATCTTTAATATTTTGTATCCCCATACTTCTCATCCTATCCAACACGTAAACAATGCCAATGCTTAATATTGCTGGGCTTTTTTTCAGTGTGATGTTTTTTATAGTATACACAGTTTTGTCTTGCATCCCCATTTTTAGAAATTGCATTGAACATATTCTTGGTTATTGGTATTAGACTTCTTTTAAAAATGTCTCACCTCATTTAAGCAACTCTTGTCCATTTTTTTTCTGTTGTGTCCATGTCAGCTGTCTTCTCACTGATTTGTAGGATGTATTCTGGATGCTAATCTCGTTGCTTATATTTGTTGTAAATATCTTCTCCCTCTTCCTCTGCATTGTTCTTGAACAGATTTCTAGCTCTTATGTTTAAGTATATAAAAAACTCCCAATGCAGTCATGAAAATAATCTCTTTTAAACATCTTTTTTTTGTTAAAAAGTGTTTTGTGATTTTGCCATTTCTGTCATGCCTGATTCTGGTAAAAGAAAGGGACTTTCTGAATGGCCACTTGTCTAGGTATTGTGCAGTGCAACTTTGGCCTTCTGTCAAGCCTCTGTATACACCTGTGTTGCTTTCTGAGTTCTCTAGTTCCATTAATCTGTTTGGGCTAATATTACAACACTTTATAATAGCTGTATATTAAGGCTGGAACAAAAGCCTGCCATTCTTCAAGAGTGACTGTTCTTGGCTCTTTGAATTATCATATAAATTTTAGAATCGTTTGCCCTGTTACAATCATTGTTAGTTAGTACAAATTTCCATTAATTTTCAAGATAATGATAATTTGTCATTAAGTTTTCAGTCCTAAAAACCTGTTTTAGAGTACTTAGGAGATAATAAACAGTTTGCAACCTTGCCACATATAGCCTAAACCATACTTAAATTCTTTTAAGTAGTATGAATCTTTAGTTTACAAATTTAGAAAGTTGAGAAAATTTTCAGTGTGAACACCTAAGTGTTACATATTTTTTATTTCGAAGATTTAGTGAATAAGAATTTTTGGGCTGTCAAGTTTAGGTTTTAAAAATAGGAAAATGGCTTGAACTTACAATCTTAAACTCATTTAATTTTCAAGTGATTGTTATCAAGGGAAGGAAGTGCTAAAGTCTAGGGCTTAACTTGATCCGTGGAGGATATTATGAGAATTAATCTCATAATACAATAGTCATCTAATAGGATAATTTTTTATTTTCATAGCACCCTTCTCTAATCCACGTCACATTTGCTGGGGAGTCAGGCACTGTGAGTTAATGTGGAAGGTAGAGAGCTTCAGGGATCTATTTTTCCTGAATTGGGATCTTGAGATGATTTACTCAAGGTCTCAAAGCAGCAGCCAAGAAAGAAGTCAGTGCTCAGGATTTCTGGATGCTGGACTGCATGGCCTTGCATCTGAATGCCACAAATCAAGGCTGAATTTGAGTTTCAAAAAGTGCTAATACTAGGCAAAAACTCAAATTACTCTGGGGGCATTTATCATGTTTCTATGACTTATCCTACAAAAGAGCATTTGTTCAAACAATTTTTGTAGCTGGAATGTTTTAAGAACCACAAGTTAAAATTACGATATCATTTAGGCCACCACTAGTATCTTCACTCTTCTCTCATGATAATTGACTGCATAAGCTTTTTAGGAGAAAAGATTCAAGGACAGTGAGCTAAGGAGGTACAGTCTTTGTCAGAGAATCAGCTTTCTGACAGTTCATCCTTTTCAGGTTTACCGACAGTTCAAAACATTGAAAGAAGGTAAAATTATAAGGGGAGAAAAAGATTCTGTCTTTGTACAGGAAAAGTTGGGAGTACATGAGCTGTATAAATAAAAGGATCATATATCCAGCTTTTTTATTTTTTCTTATGGGAGCCTATATCGAGTCATCTAAGAAATGTGGCAAATTGCACTATTGACTAGCTTCTTGACAGGGAGGGGAAACTTAAAGTTATTATTTTGATTTCTGGCTAAAGTGAGGAAGCTTTGATATTGGGTTGATGAAATAAACCTAGTGTTGGATAATACTGAACTTAAGCCAGACCACAAATCAGAAGCGATTCTGAAAGCATAGCATAAAAGCGTGAACAATTAAATATGATCTATTACTTCCCATATGATTTTAGAAAAGTTGGAATTAAAAAAGGCAAAAAAGATGGAAAGCCACTGAAATAGCATTAGATTATTAGATTCAGGATTTAAATGCCACTATTTCCTTTGAATCCAGTGGGAAGTTATGTCCGCTCATGACTATTAAACCTGTAAGATGAGGTCAGCGACCCCTTATCTAATGTTAGGAGTATGTTTTGAGAGAACAAAATTTCAAAATGTGGCCTTTATAGAGTTCTTTGAGGTTTAAAAGAGATTCTATATGAAAACCTTATTGTAACGATGGTAACAATTACGAGTGAAGCAGTTTAAGGAGGTACCATTGGTATGTGAAGTAAAATGTTTTAAAATCACCACCATATGAAATTTTAATTTAGTGTTAAAATTAACTGAGAAAAATAAGAGAGTCCTTTAAAAACCTATTTTGACAAGGGGAAATTAGGACACTGAGCTCAGGAGAGACCTAACTTCATATGGAAGAATTTCACATTAGTGAGGCAAAAGAATGAGAGTTGTAAATCAAGCCCTTATTCAGAGCATACAGAAATGTGCCTTTAAAAGATGGAGACTCTGCTTGGTGCTTATAAATTTTGTCTGAAAATATTGCCAGTAAATATATCAGTTCTTTCTATCAGTACCACGTATTTGCATTAAATTTGTTTTTCTAGGCCTGGTATGTATTGTAAAAATGAAACCATACCTTCTATTGATTATTTAGAGTTTAATAAAGTTTTCTTCAACTTCCTTTAAGTAGGGTCTAAATGAAGAACTAATGGGAACAAACGAGCAATAGGAAGCAAATCTTATCACAAATCTTAAGATTTTAGGAAAGGAAGCAGCATATTTATCTCTTGTTCCACATCCTGTACCTGAGAAAAAAGGCAGAGAAATGTGGAGACTGACTTAGGGATGGACAGCGGGCTCAAAAAGCCGGACTCAAGTAATCTCCAGCCTCAGCTTCCCAGGTAGCTGGGATTACAGGTGCATACCACCACGCCCAGCCATTTTTTTGGGACTAGGTCTCACTGTGTTGCCCCAGGAGGGACTCGAAGCGCCATCCCCGGTTCCCCCCGCGGCTTCCTTGACTGCTGCTTACAGGCACGGTCCACCGTGCCTGGTCACAAAGCCAGTCTTCTCTAATCTAGCCCCCAGTTCTTTGCTTATGGTGGCATCTACTTATAATTAGTTCTTAACCAATGGTCGAGTTGGAACAAAGGAAAGGAATTACCTGTCAGAGAGAACTCAAGAAAGCCTGGAAGTAGATTCTAAGTTGCCCAGCTGGGGAGGGTTTATAAGCACAAAGCACAAGGGCTAATTCTCAGGCAGATTCGTTATGTAAATTAGACTTGAGGTTTCACTAGTTGAATTGGTGCAAATAGGTAGTCCAACAGTGATTGATGGAATTTCAATCCTGATCTTCAATTCTGGAGACTCGGGGTTTCATCCTGTGTCTGGACATGTCTGGGTCTGACTAGGCTTCTTTCAAAAAATTATTTTTTTAGTTAATTTCTCATCATCAACGCTTTTTTTTTTTTGGCAAAAATCTAGTGTTTTGCAGTCATCACAATCAGAGTAGGTTCATATTGGTTCTAGCAGCTTAAAGAAGGATGTCAGAGCACTTGGCACATCTTTACTGCATGTTTAATAGTGAACAAGGGAAACCCAGCCAGCAAGGAAACAGCCACTCTTGTCTCTCCCTCCCAGGGTGACACTGGCCTTTTAGCCCCATCTCCTAGGCCCAGGTATGTATAGTCATGGGGATGGTGCAACAACACAGGTGCTGGTTATAGAGGTCAATGTTGGAAAGATAAAAGCCCTGAAAATCTCATTTACCCGACATCAATGAAACACCCAAAGTTGCCTACCCCCTTGTGGGGAAAAGCCCAGTCAAACAAGATTGGCCAAAACAGGACCACTGAGGTCCAGAAACGCCACAAGTCTAAGGCACCTTCTAATGGTGAACCATAGGAAAGGGGTAGAAAGGGAAAGGCAAACCTTGGATGGAAGAACAAAATCCAAGTATAAGTTAAGAAGAGGGATTCTATTGTCTGTTTCCCTGAATATCTTTCACTCAAGCGTCCCTTCCAAGTTCGTGGTGCAAATCCCAAAACGGAGAAGCAAGCTTACCCTTTTTCTTCACATGCCCCGCCCCCCTTCTGTTCTCTTTAAGTATCTCCCCTTCATCTGTTTCTTTGATGTCTAGAGCTTCCCCTCCCTGCTCATCCAGGGGACATGGAGCCTCCCTTTTTAATGGAAATCCCTCTGTTATATAGTAAATTCGATAAAGAAACACCCTTGAAGACTATTGATGGGCATTAGTCCCTTTTTATATTTGCTATTGCAAATATTGGGGGGTTGACATCCCCAAAGTATTTGCAAATCAATATTTTGTCATTTTTTTGGTATAAGATTTAACAGATTTATATAAGATAAGATTTACAAATCTTATATTTATATAACATAAAAGTGGGAGTCCTGAATCAACTGAAAGCAAACCTCAAAGCTCTCAACCATTTATTTTTTAACTGCGAAGCTGCTTTACGGCTGATTCGTTTTGCCGTACAAATGCTTACAGCAAAGAACTGAACGCGGATGTACTTAGAGATCTAGTTTCCAGTCTTGGGACACCTCACCTCTCCTTTAGTTTCCTGAAGTTTGGCGTCCACGGATCCGACAAAGTCCTGTCACCATCCCTTCTGTAACACTTCTCTCTCCTTGTCACCTCCTGAGGTAATCCGAGTCTCTGAGTCTGGATATTATTGCTCGCTAGTCAGCTTCATCAATACATATGCTGGGAAGTTTTACCGGGGTCTGTAAAGCACATGAATTTCAGAGGAGCAGACACCCTTTGAGAATTCGTAAATTCCACTCAAATTAAGATGGTAAGGACGTTGTTTGACTAGAGTAAGGAGCCAGTTAATTTTTGTCCACCCCCATATTATTTCTCTGTCTCTCTGACAACAAGAATCTGGAAGAAAACTCCATTCTCAGTTAACTGGGTCCTGTGGCTCTAGGTTCTTGGGCAGGTCATCACTCTGCTCTTCTGTGCTGTTGAACAGCCTCTATAACCTGTACCTTAAAAGGAGGAGTTTGCCGAGGCTGGATCAGTGTGTCTTCCTTGCCTTACTTGGGTATATAACCTTTGGCTTTGAGAGTTTGGTTATGAGTTATCAATTCTTAGAGTGCATCTGGTATGACTGTCAACTCATGAAAAAACGGTAGTTAAATGTTACCGTCTAGGGGTATCAGCATTTCTTTTCGGTTACCAACTCTCAATTGTAGGTGTGAATCTGGGCAATGGTTGTTAGGATGGGCTTAGAGAGGAGAAATTGGTGGTTATGTGCAGTTTCTCCCAGCAGTTGTTACCCCAATTGCCTTAACCCTCTCTGGAGGGGTTTTTGTTTGTTTGTTTGTTTGCTTGTTTTTGAGACTAGGTCTCACTATTTTGCCTGGGGTAGTCTTGAACTGTGGACTCAGGTGATTTCTAGCCTCAACCTCCTGAGACTGGAATTAAAGGCACACGCCACCATGCTGGACCCTCTCTCTGAAGGGTTTAATAAGAACCTTTTATTATGGAGTGTCCCTCAAATAATTTATGGGCAAAAGGAAACTATTTGTACTTTGAAACTATTATTTATTGTAGTTACAAGGTACTTAGAATGCTCCACAACTGTTGAAGACTCTGTGTGTCTTGATACATAGTGTGTCCTAGGTAAGTTGGTCTAGACACTGACCTCAATGTTCTGTAGCATTTCTTCAGTGTGAACGTTTGTTGACAAATGGAAACTTTCAGATTTGCAAATGGTTCAGATCAAAAGTAGGTTATGGATAATGATGGACAGGGGAAAATATGGTTACCCTGTTCAGTGAAACCCTCCTGTAATCTATGACTACCTATGTGAGAAAACCCATTTACCTGTCAGAGTTCTTTGTTAAAATACACATAATCCTGGAGAACAAAATGTCAATTCTCAGTAATTAATATCTCAGTGCATATCAGTCTATTAGAAGACTTCTTCCTGGAGGAAAGTAAGACTTAAAGGAATGGGAGACAGAACAGCCAAGTTTTGGAGGAAGGGGGAGAGAAGAAAGGAAATGGAAAATGCAGGAGGACAAGGGCAGGAGCAGGTTTGCATGTACTCTTTGTGCAACCCCTGTACAACCAAGGAAGGGGAACAGCAAAGCACAACTCAGAAGAATTTTCTATCTCACTAATCAGTTCCGCTATTCCCATGTTCTCTTTTTTTTTTTTCTTTTTTGAGACTAGGTCTCGCTATTTTTGCCCATGGAGCCGCAGGCTGTTGTTGCCTGGGGTACCACAGACTCAAGCAATCCCCAGCCTCAGCTTCCTAGGTTGCTGGGATTACAGGCGCGCGCCACCACGCCCAGCTATTTTTTGGGGAACTAGGTCTCGCTACAGGCCCCAGGCAGGACTCGAACCGCGATCCCTAGCCCCTGCTGCTTCATAGGCTGAAGCTTATAGGCACGAGCCACAATGCCTGGCTTTATTCCCATGTTCTCTTAAGTCGTATACCTGAATGTCTCTTCACTTCCATATATTATAATAATGCATACCACTTATGCAGTATGGACAGAATTTCACATCTGTGGTCTCTTTTTATTCTCATACATGTCCTGATAGGTGTTATTATTTCATTGTTTTCCAGAGCAGGAAGCTCAGTGTCAGTGAAGTAGTGACTTCCTCAAGGTCACACACCATTGAGACCTACATCTGGTTTCCTCTAAGTCAGTTGCCCTTTTCAGTTTCCCATATTGTCTTTCCTATTTTCTCTGTTTGAATTCCAGAATTCAAGGCCAGGCATGGTGGTGCATGCCTGTAGGTGGCAGCCTAGAAAGCCGCGGCTGGGGTCAGGGATCGTGGTTCGAGTCCCACCAGGGGCACGTAGTGAGACCTAGTCCCAAAAAAATAGCTGGATGGGGTGGTGCGTGCCTGTAATCCCAGCAACCTGGGAAGCTGAGGCTGGGAATTGCTTGAGTCTGTGGTACCCCAGGCAACATGAATTCCAGAATTCAGTTCCTGGCTTTCACTGGGGGCTGTTGACCATAAAATGGGAGAAGAACCCTAGATTGTGTCACCAGATCCTCCAACTAGGCTCAGGGGTGGGGTGAACCTCCCCTTTGCCTCTAACAGCTGTACTGTGGTAAGTACTTTTCACAGCTATCTAGCTTCCTTCATGATAGAAGAGAACTGGGAACTGAGGGCAGTTACAAGGAGCAGCCTGGGCTATGGCTCTTCTCTAGTTCATTCCCTCCTAGGCCTCAGATTCTACTTTCCACAGTCACTGCCTCTTCCCAGAAGACTCAGGCACCAGCAAGTCAACTCATCCAATCTAAGTCTCCAGTTCTTAAAAGTGGGAATAGTAAAAATAGTATCACCTCATAGGCAGTTGTGAGGATGCGATCATCTGAAGTGCACAAGCTGTTAACTGTCATTCTCCCAGCTTTCAGGGTGGCTTCCTGAAGAAGTTTCCACTTAACCCCTGCCAGCACCCTTTTTCTGGTGTCACTGTCTCATAGAGTGGACTCCTGGAACATGTTTTTGCTCTTCTGTCCCAGTTGTTATTCTAATTTCATGTCACAGAGGCAGCAGTATTAGAAGGGTGAAAATGGTTTTATTCAGAGTGCCTGCAGAATTGCATTGTGATGGCTAAATATGTAAGGAGCCAGGATGAGAAGAACAGGCTTGGAGACAGCAACCTATGCATTCAATCCTGACTTGTGCCCATGGGGGTCCTATGGGACATCTTTCAGGCATGTATTAAAGAGCTCTTGGAAAGGCAAACCTGACCCTTGGGAGAGAGGTCAAGATGGAAAACAAGAATGATGCCCTTCCATATAGTGGGGGTGGTTGAATCCCCATACTTTAGATGCCCACAGAGAGAAAGGAAAGAAGTGAACTGGTGATAGGTAATGAGAAGCAAAATAGTGGGTGTGGAGAGACAGGCCTGACATGTCATAGACTTGAACTGAATTAAAATCCTGCCCACATGTACTGTATAGAGCTGCTACATCCATAAATAACTCTTATCCAAAGTAGCTATGGCCAAGTAACTCAGAAATGACCCAGAACTGCTTTCCAGTCCAAGAAAACTACATGAAAGAGGGCATTTGAATTAAGCTTTGAACATGAATAAATGGTGAACTGGCAAGATGGGGAGATAGTTGGACACAGGATTAGCAAAGGTAAGAAAAATTCAGGATGTTTGGGAAACCATGAGAAGTTGATCACTATCTGGCCAGAGGTGCTCATAGATGAGTGCAGAATTAGAATTCAAAAGCATTTAAAGAAATATCTATGAGTCACAGATGAATTTTAGGGAGACTCTGAAATGTGCACACCATTGTTATAGACACTGATATTGTGTGCAGGCAACTGTTAATGAGAGCTCCTAAAAGAAGCACCCCTGGAAGGGAAAAAGGAAACAGGATTAGGTGTGGGTGCTATTTCACTCAAGGCCTCAGGTGCCTTCCTAGGGAGCTTGCATGGCTCCTTCGAGTGGTTTCCTTGTGGAGGCCTAGTGGATTGAATAGCACCCCTAACAATATGTTGGAGTTCTAAACCTTAGCACCTTTGAATATCAACTTACTTACAAATGGAGTCAATCTAAGATAGCAAGAAGAGGTCATTTTGCATTTAAATCCAGTGGTTAGTGTCCCCGAATAAAGGAAAGGAGATTAGACACCCAGAGAAGAAGGCCATCTGTACAGAAGCAGAAACTAAAGTGACATATCTACAAGCCAAGGAATGCTAGCAGCTACCAGAAACCAGGGGAAAGGTATGGAAAGCACTGTCTCTCAGTCTCCTGTGGGAACCAACCTATTGATGCCTTGATCTTAGGCTTTAGCTTTCAGAACTATGCAGCAATACATTTCTGTTGTTTTAAGCCATGCAGTTTATGAAAATTTGATATGGAAGCCACAGAAACCAGATTCACAGGAGATCTAGGGCTTTTACCATGTGAAAGAATCAGTTACTGGAGGTAAAAAAACCCTGGAAGGAAGCTTGACATTGAGTCAATGTTCTTTAGCAGAGACAAACCCCAAAAGGCTGACAGCTGAGGGCCCTTGTATGGCAGCACTCCCCATAGTAGTGAGGGGTACATTTTTTTATTCCTGAAGGGAATCTGGATAATGTGTTACAGCAGTCATTTCTCTGTGGTTTAGTTTTCCCATCTCCATAATGGGAATAACATCAAGTCCTTCCTCTGCTGGGAGACTAAGTTTGGTGATAACACCAATAGCTTTTACTGGGCACTGGTAGATGTGCCACTCACACTTGTGCATGAGTTTACACTGTTTTCTGCTTGTTGTGAGCACTTGGTAAACAGTGGGTGTCATCACAGGGGATGTCCAGGGGCCATAGATGTCAGAGCCAGGGTCAGAATACAGATTTTCTGCCTCTCCAATGTATACCCATTCTTGTATTAGGGCCTCCCACTCTGCCTGTGCCTAATCAGGTCTCCTTTTCATGACACTGATTGTATTTTTATGCAATGAAACAAGTTTTGTGCTTCACAGAAGGAATGCTGTTTTGCCTTATCGTCTGAAGGGAAGAGCTTTGAGTTGTCTGAAATTCATTCACACTTTCTCAGGCGGACTCTGTGTGACCAAAGACATTAATTTGTGAGACAGGCCGGGGCAGGAGGGGCAGCTGGAACCGGGCACAGGTCCATGCTGCCAACAGCTAATTGGCTCCACAGGCTCCACATCCCAGTATCTGCTGACAAGGCATTCCTGAGAAGTGGGGAGAGGCCAGACACTATCATTTTAAAGAGGACAAAGTGAAGGACAGAGAGATTAGCTGATCTGCCCTCTTAATTATGTGGTGAGCTAGAGATGGAGCCAAGAATTGAATCCAGATTTCTCAAGTCCCAGATGGGTTTTTTCATCAGGAGGTCCTGCCACATTCCTTCCTTGGAACCTCCCCCTCTCTGGATTCCAGAAACTCTTACCTGGGTTGAGTGGGGAGTGTATGTCTTGGCCTGTTATTGCTTTCTTTGCTGTAGACTATTGCTTAGAGAGAAAGAAAGAAGTTTTACCCTTTGAAGATGGTTCTTATTGAGAATAATATAGATGACACATAGATTACTTAAAAATTCTAACCACATCTATTTTTCAAGAATTTTGACTTGGTAAGACCAGAACCCCACAATCCCTTTCTATAAGAATTTGCATATAGAAGCATAGTACTAATTATTAATGCTAAAGATTATTAATGCTATTTCTCTTGCATTAAAATTATGCAATAAAATTTACATCGACACAATCTAGGACTAGAAGGGACAGTGGCCATTAGAAACTTCCACATGCAGCCCTCTCCACCCAGAGGGAACTTTAAAAACAATATGGTGTGCTTTCACCACTAGAGGGCTGGACCTGAATTATATACTTGAAAATGTTCATTCCACGTGCAATCCTTACTCATTTCCAGCTTTTGAGACAACTTCCTAAAAGGTGACTCTTTATGGGTAATGTGCTGCATAACTTTAGATAAATTAAAGACATTATACCTGTGTTTTGATATCCTCCTCCAGTAGTTCTTTATTTTAAAGGTATGAACAATGCAAGAAACAAAAACAGTCTGCCAATGCTTGTCTAACTGGTTAATGACCACACTGCTTTGGTGACTAAAATTATTAAAGTAACCACCATCCTGTGATGTCACTTGACAGTCATTCGCTTGACCTCCTTTGTCACATCCTTTGTCCCAACCTACATCTTTTTTGGAAAAAGATATCATGTCTTCATGGTGCTGGTGGACAGTAGGCTCTTCAGCCTCAAAGAACCAAGAAGTTCTTAGGGTAATGCATAGTGGGTTGGTTGCTCAATTGGTCATTCATTATTTCAGGTACTATTCACCAATTCCTTTTACATACTAGCCACTAAGATAGAATGTTGGGTTGAATCACTGACCTCTTGTTTAGAATAGTCTAGCGGGGAATGCTATTAAATGTGTGAGTGCTGTGAAAGTGTGGTGTGGAGACATGAACATGGATGCATGAACTCCCTCTAACAAAAAGTGGTGACTGCTCCCTCTACTCTCTTCCATGCAAAAGAGTCCACTTATCTCCAAAAATTATTATAGCATATCTCTATGATGTATTACCTCAAGTCTTGGTGGGTTCCACTTGAAGCAAAAAAATTAACACATCAGCAAGGGTATAACGGAAGTGCTCTGAGAGTCTTGGGGCTGTGGTATCAGGGGTACTGGGCAGCAGGGGTGGGGGAGGTGGAGAGCTCTTGCTTTGCCATTTACACGTTGAGTACTTGGCCAAGTCATTTAACTTCCTTAGATATGAATTGTCCAGTTTCTAAAATAAAGGTGATGGACCTGGTCAGCATCTATCACAGTGTGTTTCTTTTCTTTCTTTCTTTCTTTTTTTTTTAGAGACTATGTCTTGTTATGCTCCCTGGGGTAGTCCTGAACCCATGGACTCAAGCGACCCCCCAGCCTCAGCTTACCAGATATCTGGGATTACAGGTGTGCACCACCACGTCCAGCTGTTTTTTGAGACTAGGTCTTGCTATGTTGCCCAGGGTAGTCTTGAACCTGCGGACTCAAGCGATTCCTAGCCTTGGCCTCCCAGGGCTGGGATTAGAGGTGCGCACCATCGTGACCAGTACAGTGCGTTTCTGAACATGGAGATCCTGAGAAAAATGGAATTCCTTGGTCAGATTAATTTGAAAATGCGGCATAATCTCTGCCCCCCATCACTCACTTTTCCATGGGAATCCAAAGTCTCCTTAGCATATTAAAGTTTTGAAAGGTCATAGAGCGAAAAGCCTGTTTAACTTTATTTAACTCAGCATATCCACAGGTTTTTGCCTGCAGATCTAATTTTATATATACCTATTATTATAAAAATGTTAGACTACATGTTCATTGAAATACCAATAAACATTTATTGAGCACCTACTTTGTGCTGGGAAGTCACCTCTTTGGCTGTATTATGTGGATTTATGAAACTTATGATTTAATCAAACAGTACAGGTAGAGATTTTTTCCACAGATAACACCTTCTAATTAATCTGTCTACAGTTCCCAGGCATGATTTCCTTCCTTCCAGAGGTCACTGTTTACTATCAATTATGATTTTTCACATCTGTGCCAAGTTTTTTCTTCACATTGTATTGGAGCTCAAATAAGATTTAATTCTTTTAAATTCTAGAATAACTAGCAGAAGATAAGCACTGTTGACCTCATGCTGGTCTTAATTGCCCAAAAGATCCTGGCCCAGAGTTGTACCAGCCTAATGCAAAGGACTTTTCTGGGAATTGTCTTGCAAACTTCGCTTACTGTAGCCTCCATTGTTGTACTCTCAGTGCTCTAGCTATTAAGGTGAGCAGCAAGTAGTTTTAGTATTGGGAAGGTGGAACTTTTAGCACAAGTTTCTTTGCATGACTGATTAACAATAAAATTCCCATCTGGTCATATACTCATTTTGTCTTTTTGCCTTTTACATGAAGGAAGGACATGATATGTCTTTAAAATATTCTCCCAGGTGTCTTATACTGTAGAAACTTTAGGAAGTGAGTTTTGACAGAGTCTGGTTTCCTTTATTTTAAAATCATCTTACTTTAGGTTTTCAGAAAAAGGCAGAAAATATGAGAATGAGGGAGAGGAAAGGTGTGCACATGGGCTCGGGGTAAAAGTCCCATTGCTTGTTCTAATAGTACCTTACAAATATTAGGAAAAAGAGTTGGTGGGAAGTTAGAAACTGTAAATTTCAGCATACTAAAATCTGTATTTTTTAAAAACTTCTAAAATTGACTCTATACTGTTGATTGTACTGCCTAAGTGATAGCTACTGATAAATATTATCTTTGTGGAGATGTAGAGGCATAATTATTTGTCAAATCTGCAGACTAATTTTTAATGCAAGCCCAGCAGATTTCTGTGGCTATAGGCCAGGAATTTTAATGAAAAAAAAAAAAAAAACATCAAAGATGCAAAAGAAATGAGAATATTAGTCAAGGAAGATACACAGCGATGCTCTCTGATAACCCCTGTTATTGACATTAGAACTCTGTGGGAGCAACTTAAATAAACATCTGGACACTGAGTTTAGACATTTTCAGTGACAAACCCCAGACAGATCTTTTTGACTTGCAATAATAAATATTTCAGAGGCTATATGAATCAACTGAAAATCCTGTTTTCAATTATTCTAGTTTTATAAATAGAGCATAGTTAATTATTCAAGTATAGAATTTCTTTTGAAGATTAGGTGAATTTTATATTTCCTTTGTCCATGTTATACTTCAGTTTTATTATTCATATCAAATTTATGTCTGTGTGTTCAAAAATAATATAGTTAGCTTGCCAGATACTATTAAATCAGAATCCAGCTGAGCTTGATTTTTTTATTATTTTATTTTCAGGAAAGACTCTTTTATAGCCCTCTACACTGCTGTTCTGTGAGCTTGTTCAGCATGGCCAGCCCCAGCTAAGGACACCAGTGGGAGTAAAAGGTCCCTCGTTCTTCCTACTAAATGTCTTTGAGTGTCTGGAGTCATTTTCACCAGCAGATAGCTTGGAAGGGACCAGAAGGAGAACTTGCTGGTAATGCTTCAAGAGTACTGATCGTTATGAAAAGACTGACTGAAATAAACATAGCTATGTAGTCAGTGACAAAAGCTATTCCTGTAGATTGCTGTTACATATTTTAGAATATGACTACAGATTTTCCCCAAGAAGTTGAAAGTCAAAATGTGCTGAATTGCATGTATTGCCTCTAGTGAGTCTAAGCTCTGGTGATTGAAGGTAGCCCATAATATTTAGATCCACTCTGGCATTAAGATTGTGATGTGAAAAGGGACATTGGCTAGAGGCTTTCTTGGTCATATTGGAGGATTGTTACATGGTATTTATTTTATGATCTTTGTGAAATAGTTGTCTCACACTTGTTTCCCACTCTGAGACTGCAAATTCATAGACTGGGTCTAACTGAGACTGGCTCTGACATGTGAATATCCTTTTAAAATACTTTAAATAAAGAGAAGAAAGCTTTGGGCAAACCATCATCCCTCTATTTGTCCAGTTTTAAATTTAGGACGCGATAAAAGTAGCCAGTGTTTGTTGAGGTCTTATTCAATGTACTAGATTAGCAGTGTATTAGGAGTTACATATTAAATAACTGATGTACTATATAAGATAAACTATTATATTAAATATATATCATTTATTCAGTAGATATATGTGTATGTTATACAATATCAAAAATCAAATAGAACTAGAAGGTTTATAATGAAAAACAGAATTCCCTTCCCAACTCCATCCTGTCCCTAAGGCAACTATTTAAGTTTCTGCTATTTATCTCCCAATTTCTAAGAACATACTTATGGTACTATTATTTAATCTTTAAAATAGAGTGTGGTTTAGTTCCTATTTTGTGTCTACCCTCTCACATTTCTTTTCATCTTACTAATTTTTGAGTAAATATTCAGTGTTTACATTATAATGACTGTAAGCATTATTTTCTATTGACAATATTTCCGAAATGTTGTAGGATTACATGTCCATCTTTATAGAACTTGAATTTGCTTTGGAAATTGTAATTGCTTTGCCTACTTGAATGCCTGATTCCATGTGTCTAGCAGAGGAAATCTCAAACTTGCTGACAGAAGCATGAAGTTCCCTCTATATTGTCAAACAAATCCAACCAACTTCAGTTCTCTTCACTTGGAGCCATCATTGTGAGAACCCTGTGCCCTGTTCCACAAGGGGCTGATGGTTCTCTACATCTGTCTACATGTCACCGTCCTGAGACTTCCTTTTTCTCTCATCCTTGGAGTTCTTTTTACCTCATTCTTGTATATGATAGGTTTTCTGGATCCTGTGTCTTTTTTTTTTTTTTTAAATTTTCTCTCACATTTTGCTGAAAAACATTTTCCATCAAATATGAAAGCAGCAAAAAGTTAGCACAGGAGATACTAATTAAAAAATAATTTGCATGCCAGATGTTTACTCTACTCTACTCTTGATTCATAGTTTGACTGAGTATAGAATTCTAAGTAGGGAATCCTTTTCTGTTAGGAATTTAAGGCATTAATGACTACTGTCTTTTAGCTTCTATCTGTTGAAAAACCTGATAGCTTTCTGCTCTAAAATTCTTTTCATGTGATTATTCCTTCCCTTCCTCCTTTCTTTTTTCTCCTCTCAACATTTAGGTTGTTTTTTACTCCTAAGGTATTCAAGTTCTATGATAATATACTTCGGTGCTGGTTATTTTGTGTGTGGAGGTTTGTGAAGAGTTGCTACTGACTCAACTTGTTTACTCTAAAGAAGTATGTCTTTATTTCTGCTGCATTTTTTTTTTCTGGGAAAAATTTTTTGTATTAGTTATTTGGTAATTTATTCCTTTCCACTTCCTGTTTTCTTATGCTGGGACTTCACTTGGTTGGATATTGAATCTCTTGGATAATTATTATATTTATATTCATATTCATAATAGTTTTCTTTGTGGTTTGACTCTACACTTCGAGCGACTGTTTCTTTTCTTTTATGTCGTCTCTATTCCCTTGCTTTTGTTTTTCTATGATGTCAGAGGCTCTCTTCAGATTGTGTTCCCTTCCATCCTTGCAGTTTAGGGGGGTCTCCAAAAAGTTGAAGAGAAATGCTGTGTGTAGGTTCTGAGTGATGGGAACTCCCAGTCTTTCTTTAGGAGATCCCCAGATGTCAGCATTTATCTATCTTGCTCTCATCCTGGCCAGGTTCTTCAGAAAATCTTCTGCTTTTGTGGTGTGCTCTAGCTGCTAGTATTCAGTAGAGAATTCTCCCCATTCAGCCTGCAGTTCCTCACTTCACCCCTTCATTTGTAATAAACTGCCTTGTCTCCCCATCACTGTGTGCTCACTATGTGTACTGGAGTCTAACCCTCTGTCTCTTTGTCCAGAGAACCACCAGAACCTACAGTGATTGGAGGAGTCCACTCCTTAGCTGCAGCAGTGAGTTCTCTGGTTTTCAGTCCTCCTCTCACTTGACTTGCCGAGAACCCCATTGCCTCCATTTCTGAATCTTTTTCAGATACAGTAGTACAAATTGCTTGCTTCTTATTGTTTCCTCATGTCAATTTTCTCTTCTCTAGTAGTAGGGTGGGTATGTGGGTTGGTATAACTTTTTTCTTCTATCATTTTAGTAGGGTTTACTCTCAGGAGAGAGTAAATTTAATGTGTTAAATGCATATACTCAATCTGCAATATTTAAAGGGAAGTCTTATGCAATTTAGTCAACAATCTAGTAGTGTCGGAACATTTACTGTTCCTGTTTTACAGCTGGTAAAACGGACAGTTGAAATCAAGTAGTCAGGGAGTGATACAGTTGTCTCTTAAATCTAGCTCTGTCTGACCGTCTGCCTGGGAAGACTGACTTAGTGTGTCCAAAGTTGTGGTTCTCAACCACCCAGGGAGCTTTAAAACAAGATAATACCCAGGCCACACTGAAACTAATTAAATCTGAGTCTCCAAAGATGGGCTCAGGCACTGATGGTTTTAACAGGTCTCTGGGGGAGATTCTAATGTGTATCCTAAATGGAGAGCCAGTGCCTTGACTTTTAATCCAGTGCCAGGACTCTTTCTACCACTTTGCTTTGAGAGAAGAGGATTACTCTGTGCGATGTGACAGCAAGGATCTCTCAGTGAGGCTCCTTAGACCCCTTCCCTCAATCCAGTCTTCACTATTTGCTTTTTCACAGGCTTTATTCAGATAGGATTGCCAGATTTAGCAAATAAAAAAGTCATGACACTGCTAAATAAAAAAAAAAAAAGATAGCTTTTTTTTCCTTTAAATCTCATACTATACCTGTGACATGCTTTAACTAAAAGATTTTTGTTAATTTTTTGGAATAAAACTTAACTGTGTGGCCTGCATTTTACCTGGAAACACTATCTATATTCAGAGCCTAAGTGTGTGAACTCTTGAAATAGGCAAACTCTCTCATCTGGATGCAGCCTGCCTTCAGGCCCTCCACATCCCACAGACTCCCCTTGGCATTTCTAGCTCCTCCCATAATAGAATCTAATGGTTGTGCTGATTTGATGATTCCACCTGACCTCCTTCTCTTACAAGTAGCATGTTCCAACTTCTCACTCCCAGTTTAAATATTACTACTTCTAGTATTTTTTCATCTCTGTGTCCCACTGCATTTTGGGATGAATGAACAGGTTGAAGTTAGTGAGTTCATTTGGCATCCACTTTCTCTATTTGGTTGACAGTATCTCTAGGGTTGAGATTTTGTCTTTACCTTCTGATCCCTTCAGCACTTACATATCTAGATGTGGTTTTGGGGCATGGAGGCACTGTTGGTGTTGTGCCCTCCTGCACCTCTTCCTTTAAGCTTCCTTCCTAGCAGTCCCTTGTTTTGACAAACCTCCTTTTCCGGGAAGGGCAGCACTAGGCATGACTTAAGGAGGCACTTACTTGAAGGTTATGCAGTCTCAGGGCTGGGACTTGTGCGACTCTAAGAGTAAGTGTCTTCTTAAATTTCACACTCTGTTGCTTCCTTACCCTCACTTTTGACTGGCCCAGTCTCCTGGGAGCAAAGCACTTACTGCTTTTCTGCCAACAGAAAACATGTCTTGGATTACCCAAGTAGCAGGGTGTTTTCCAGTCTGTGCTGGGTTTAAATATCCCTTGCCCTACCCATTGCATGCGAGTGCTACAGCCTATGCATACGGTTCCTGGAACCAACCAGCACATTGGCAAGAGCAGGTGTGTGCACCACACACTCTAGGTACACAGGAGGGTCTCTGAATCCTTCTGGAGTCTGCAGACAAATATTTGTTGACATTTACGAAAACCCAGTAGAAATAAGAAGCAGTTCCTCTTCCCAGAGAGTTTATGGTCTGTTAAGTGTCTTAAGTTAACATTAAATGCTTTTCAAAAATGTACTTTAAAAAAAAGAAATAAAAAAGGCAATCACAGGAACTTCTGCATTATCCTTAGCAAAAATAGGATCTTTGATGCCATATACTAGTGGTGTTATTGTAGAAGTTACTTAAACCTGTGGACTTTGGTTTCTTTGTAATATGATGGGGGCTCAGATGATACAGTCACTAGACCTCTAAGTATTTTTAAATGCCCACAGTTTGTCTTATTTTGCAATAATATAAATTGGTACTTACTTTCCACCACACAACAAAAATATTTTTATTTTGGATATATAATTTTTGATTTATCCTTTATTTTAATCTAGTTCTATATACTAGCATACTCCTTTGTCTAAAACCAGTATTTTAATTTTTTAAATACAATTTATCTTTTATAACTTTTTCATGTCCCATAAAAATGATGGATAAGGGGAGGTAGATAATGCTACAGATCAATCTTAGATTCTGATAATCTAATAAATGCTTTGAGCACCAACCTTGCAGTTTATGACCTCTTGCCAATTGATTTATGACCTTGTAGTAAATTTTCCCTCCCACTTATTCAATATTTATTGGAACGTCTTGTTCTTAACAGACAAAGTACTGTATAAAACATCTGTCAAAACAAAAGGCAATTCAATTAAATATCTTTTACTTCCAAATCTATTTCTCTGGTTCTCTCCAGCATCGAGATTGTAAAACAACAAACATGGTACATACAAGCTTTGAGCATAGTTCCAGGAACATGAAGTGTACTTGAAAAATCATTAAAACCCAAATTAAGAGGGTTCACCCTAAGAGGGGTGAAGAAATCCTATTTACCCTCCTCCTGAGACTTCCCTTCAAAACTGGAGCCTGCCTATGTTGGTGCTGGCTCACTCATGTTCCCCAAACTCTTCATCAGTAATGACTCTATTATTCATCTTTTCCTCCAGGTCCCTGCAATTGGAAAGATTTTCTTTAGAAATAAACTTTATTCACTTGATGGAAGCAAACTTATTTATTAATCTAAAGATGTGTTAACCACTGGGCCGGGCATGGTGGTGCATGCCTGTAAGCGGGCCTGGGGCCAGGGGCACATAGTAAGACCTAGTTCCAAAAAAATAAAGCTAGGCATGGTGGTGCGTACCTGTAATCCCAGCTACCTGAGAAGCTGAGGCTGGGGATTGCTTGAGTCTGTGGTACCCTGGGCAACGTGAACCTGTGGTTCCACAGGCAAAAATAGCGAGACCTAGTCACAAAAAAAAAAGTTAAGTGTTAACTGTCAACTTTCTTCGTTAGTTTGCGTTAATCCATCTCTTCTTATAGAGCTGATAAAACGCCAACTAAAACAGAGAATAAAGAATTAAGTACAATTTCTTTAGGCATTTTGAAATATTAAAAATCATATGAGGGCCTCTCTCTCATCTAATATCTTTGAAGGAAAGTCTCAGCAAGTATAAACCAGGGATTTTTTCACTCATTTAGAATTTCTTTTTCCTAGTATCAGGTGTCAGGGAGGGCTGGGTTCGCCAAGAACTTGCTGCAGCAAAGATGCTGGTCTCCTGCTACAGAGACTCACAAGTCTATGCTTCTTATGATGTTTCCTTTGTGGAAGGTTGAGAAGTGCTCCCATCAGTGTCCTTGACCTCTTTATGACCTGACCCCCCCCAGCTCTATTCTAAACATCAGCTTATGGATGGTTTGTGTAAGTGGCTTAGTGAATCCTGAGTTACAAGTTGTCCGGAGGTTAAATTTTGTCAGAACTCAGTGTCCTAATTTTGTTGTTGTTGCTGCTAAATGCTTCCCCAAATGGAACATGGATTAGTGACATATTGAAAACATATGTATTTTTACCTCTGTACTTGTTATTTCCTATACTACCAGGAGTAACATCTGAAGAGTAGGGAGGTGGAGTGCGAGTTGGGACCCCGACAAGCAGAAGCAAAGGCCGAATGTATTTCTGGAGAGAACTCTAGTAGTTCTGATGTTAAAGCTGAAACCTGAAATGTGGTCTCATTAGAGGGGGAAGAAAAGCATCTTGTAATGGATATCAGTTGTACTTTGATAAGCACTTTGATAAAATTTACTAGTGTCTCATGGCCTTTCAGGCCTGGCTGCTAAGGACAGCTAAATTCTCCCCTTTCATGTTCTCTCACCTCATGCGGCCTTATGAGATTTCTTTGCCATCCCACATGACAGGAAATTTTGCAGATGCTCTTAACTGTAGATGTTCATATCAATTGCCACAGTGGTGGCATTTTTCCTTCTGGTTTAACTTTTCAATCATGATATTCCCATGTTCATAGGGGGCAGGGGTAGAAGAGAGCTCCCATCAATGGCATCTCAATCTTGTTGCCCTGTCTCATATACAAGTTGCTTAGAGCTCAAGGGGAGGGTGAGATAAGCACAGGTTAGAATAATAGAGTGGAGTTTTGCAGAGGCTAATTTTTGTCATTTCTGGCCTGAGTAGATAGAATATATTTTATTTATTTTTATTTTTTTATCTTTAAAATATTTTTTTTATATATAAATTTCACATCATTGCAATCCCAGGGATTTACCCCCCCACCTTCCCCTCCCACCCCAGCCCCCCTTTTTCCTCCTGCCTATAGTTGTGTGCTTCAGTTTGGTTCTTAGCTTGTTTTGTTTTTTCCTCATGGCTTTTGTTTATTTTTTTCACTATATCCCATATATTAGTGAAACCATTTGACTTCTGGCTTTCTCTTTTTGACTTGCTTCTGCTAGAATGATTTCTTCTAAGTACATCCATGTTGTCATAAAGTCATCGAATTTGTCATTCTTAATTGATGAGTAATATTCCATCGTGTATATATACCACATCTTTTTCATTCAGTCATCTGTTTGGGGGCACTTGGCACTTAGGTTGCTTCCATGTCCTTGCAATTATAAATAATGCTGCAGTAAACATCTGAGCACAGGTGTCCCTTTGTACCCATATTGAGGTCTCTTTTGGTAGATTCCCAAGAGAGCAATTGCAGGGCCAAATGGTAGTTCTATTTTCATTAATTTGAGGGTCCTCCACACAGCTTTCCATAGTGGTTGGACCAGTTTACATTCCCACCAGCAGTGTAAGAGTGTTCCTTTCTCTCCACATCCTCGCCAGCACTTGTTGCCTGTTCTTTGAATGTGGGTTATTCTTATCGGTGTAAGGTGGTATCTCATTGTGGTTTTGATTTGCATTTTCCTGATTGCTAGTTACGTTGAGCAATTTTTCATGTGCCTGTTGGCCATTTGTATTTCCTCTTTGGAGAAGTGCCTATTTAGTTCTTCTCCCCATTTTTTGATTGGGCTTCTTGTTTTGTTTTTGTTTAGTTGGTGAGCTCCTTGTGAATCTTCGATACAATATATTTTAAATTCTGTCTTGAAATCTTTACCACTGAAGGCACAAAATAGGTTTTTTTTTTTTTTTTTTCCAAAAATCTTGCAAACTGTCCTTGGGCATTTAACATGATCATCTAGAATGTTTTCTATGCTAAAAAATACTTCAATGATAGAAGATTAACTTTCAAGATCCTCCATTGAACCCCAGGCACTCCCAAATCTTGCTTTTTGGTGCAAGTTTTCTGGAGCAAAAATCAGCAAACAGTATGTGAAAGGAGACCTTGTGGTCACTACTTGTAATGTCCCTATATGCCAGATTTTGTGGATAAAACACAGCTGTACCAAAGGGCACACTCCCCTGGGCCCTGCCTATCTGTCCCAGCAGTGTCCCTTCACCTATTTCCCATGAGCCTAGAGTCCCTGTGCTAGGAGAGCACAGATTCCCAGACAGGATGGCTTCAGTTTGGTATTTGCTGGTTGAATGACTTAGACAAATGGCTCAGTCTTTTTGTATTGAAATCTTCTTACCTATAAAATGGATTTGGTGAGGATCAATCGATATGATGTCCACAAAATGCTTAGTATAGTGATCAGCACAATCAGGGGTGCAGTGAAAACTGGCTTTTATTGTTAATGTGATTAACAACATTGAAGTGGAAGTGACCACATATGATAAATACCTCAACACTTTCCCCTGAATTTCCACATTCAAATGCCTTAGGTCAGAGTATGAACATAGTTGGATTTGACCTAATCCCACCTCATAAAAGTACATGAAAGGCAAGAGTCCTTAGCTGTCTTTAGCAGCTGGTCTTGAAAAGCTGTGACATGGCTGGTTGTGAATTTTGTCAAAGTGGTCTGATGAAGGTTCATGAAGATTTTGCTGGGGTGATTTTGCCAATTCCAGAGACACAGTGGGGAACAAACCATAATGGCTCCTGTCTTCAGGGAGTTTCTTGGTGGACAGGGGAGAGATTGGCCAACAAAGTCTCAACTGTTTTCTTTCTATACCATTCATGGCATGCACCGTCTCTCCTCATGACACTCACTCACTCATCATCGACCTCAACCACACCCCCACCTGCCTGAAGTTCACGCCATTTCCCCCTGGTCTTTTGTGACCTCTCCCTGTTAAAGGCTTGCATTGCTCTCAAGCTATGGCACTTGAGAACACTGACCCACTTACCTAAGCGTGGTCTTGTACCTGTGACTGGATGAACCCTGGCAGCCAATGGTAACTTCGGTAGCAAAGATAACTTTTTCTTCCCTCAGTCAATTCCTTATGAGGTCTGGAGTCTTCAGATAGAGTTCAGTGGAGTCAGTTCCTGGGCATGTTCTATTTCCCTAATAGTTTTGCTGATAAATAGTAGCTTTACTAATTCAGATAATATTGATAGAACTTTCTGTGTGAGCGAAGCACTGTGCTAAGCATTTGGCATGCGCTGTCTAATTTAATCCTCTTACAATCTTTGATATAGGTACTGATTCTGATTTTATAGAGAGGAAATGGAGGCTCATCATGGCTAAGTAGCATGTCCAGATCCCAGAGATTGCCAGTTACAGAGTTGGAGTCTGAATTCTTTTGCAATCTCTCTTTCCTATTCCAGCAGATTCTTCCACAACTGTAGGAACTTTTATCTTACCTTGAAGCTTGTTGTTCAAGTGTTCAACTTCTATCCCATTCAAAGCCTGTGTCTGTCTGATATTCAAATCCTTTCAGAGCCAGGAACCAGCCAGCCTCATGCAGCTGCCTCCATCTAACTCCTCAATGACCCTAGAATGTGCTCCATCCAGGTGCTACTAACTGGACGCCTTGATCCTACTTCTGACAAATATCACTGCAGCATCTAAGACCTGACCAAAATGTTGCTACCCCTACCTTCATCATCTCCAGGACCCTGCCTATCCTGACTATCTTGCCACACTTCAGAGCATCACATCTCCATGTGAAGGGCCAGATCTACAAGGACTTGTCCAGCTCTATATTCTTCTCCAACTCCTAGCACTGAACATTGTCTATTGAAGTTGCTGAAGGTAGCCTCCATTTGAGCCTTCCTTCCCCACTGAGTAGACATGGTAGAAAAGCTTAACCGTGTAGAGGCTGTTGATCGTACCACTTTGAAATATTACTCCTAATTTGCTTTACTCTACCATTGCCACATTGACTCATCAATCAATAAAGAAGAAATAGCTGGTAAACCATGGCATGATGGCCCTTTGGCAAAATGATGAAATGTGTAACATCTGCATTGCTTCTTGCTCTACCCCTCCCCATTGTGCCTTCAGGAGCCCATGACCAGTCACTAGTCCTTGAACTTTGTACAAACACTTGTTGCAAAGCCTCCATTCACATCCTGGCTTTGGCAGTGCTCGTCCTGGGAGGCGTAGCTTGTTTAATCTTCAAGAAAAAGAACAGAAACCTGGACAGAGCCACTGCATGCATTCTCAGGCTCTCGAAGCCTTTCGAGGCCCTGAAATCACACCTAGGCTACCCGAGTTCATCCTGTGTGGATATTTTTGCTGTTCCTTGAGGGAGAATATTTTTTTCCTCGGGAAGGTTCTCAGGGTGGGAAGGCTGGGGCCCTGCTGGGAATTTCCTGTGTTGGCTGACAAATGTCAGCTGACAGTCTGTCAGCTCCTGAAGAAAGGGGCATCCCATAACCTGACCTTGCTCTTCTCCTCTTACCTCTTGGGCTGCTCCTTCATGGGCGACTCTCTTTCTTTCCAGTCCAACAATGAACTTCTTTCAGCCTCGGCCCTTTCTCCTTGCCTTTCCCCTCTCTAGGAGCTCATCTATTCGCATGGTTTCATTAGCACCTCTTTGCAGATGATGGGCAAGTCGACCTTTTCAGCCATGACCCTTTCCTGTGTCCAGACTGCATTTCCAGCTGCTGACAGGACATCACCCACCGACAGATCCTGGAGCCCATCAGCCTCTGCATGCCTAAAGCAAAGCTCTCCTGCTCACTCCCTTCCAAGGTGAAGGTGCCTCATCTGTGTGTCCATTTCAATCAGGGCTCCTGCCAGCCAGATACTTTGGAACTTGTTACCAGTAGCTTGTTGAAGGCTGTCATGTGTCAGATAGCATGTCTGCACTTGGGATAGAGAGATCAATAAAACTACCAGGCAACCTTCCGGCAATCTGTCTAGAGAAGGGAGAGAAGCACAGCAGTTCCAGGCAACCCTGGAGGGGGTCAGTGTGCAGGTGCTATGCATAGCAGCATTTGGTAAATGCCACTTTGTGGGCACAATCTTCACCTTGACTGTCCTTCACTTTCTTCTCCATCCCCACTGCCACCATCTTGGTTAGGTCTCACATCACTCACATCTTGGTCATCAAAATGCTCTCATTTTTGTCTTCTTGATTGTGAATTTTTCTCCATCGCCAGCTAATTTCCCCAAAATACTACTCTCTCCAGTTTACTCCACTTTTTAAGGGGGGAAAAAAACCCATCCTTTCTCTCTGGTTTTATTTCAGCGGTGAGTGCATGAACTCTCACTCATCAGATGGACTCATTGGACTAGAATTTCATCTGTGCTCCTTAATATCTGTGTTGGCTTTAGGAAGATGCCTAACTTCTCCAAGCTTCCCTTTCCTTGTCTGTAAAATGGGAATAATAATAATAACTACTGTATAGAATTAGAAGGACAGAGTGAGTTGATACAGGTAAAAGTGATAGAAAACACTAAATGTTATTTTCTGTGGTCCCTAAGTAGAAAGGAAGCCCGTTCCTTACAGGCTGAGAGCTTTTTTGTCTGTATTTCCCATAATGACATGCTGCTGAGGCCTTTGCTTTTCTGGATATGTAGCCCCTTCCCAACTATCAGACCCAGCTGGGTTCCCGATTCTTCCACCTGCAAAAAATATTCATAACTTCCTGAGGTCCCCAGTGACGTTTCTGGCATCTGGGCTTATATAACAGCTAGAGTGCAGACTTTCAACGTCCTCTGTAGACTTCCTTTAAGAAGTAGAAAATAAACTACCCTTCCTTCAAGCAGATAATGACAGTTTGAAAGATTAAAATGGCAACATTTAACATGAAAATGTTAAGAAGTAGTAAATATACTACTGTTCCTTCAAGCAGATACACTGTTTGAAGGATTAAAATGGCAACATTTTACATGAAGACATTACTGCCTTCTGTTTGAGAACAACCTCTTGCCTGCCATTTGCACCCCCCCTGTGAGGGCTGGCAAACTTGCTCTGCAGAAGACCAAAGGTTAGCTGTTTTAGGGCACGCAGGCTGCAAGCTTAGAGCTCAATTTTCAGCTGATTGTCTGTCATCGTAGTGAGAATGCAGGCAGAGGCAATATGTGGCTTTTCTGGTACAGCTTTCATTATGAAACAAGTGATGGACTTGTGGGCTGCTGTTGATCAATTCTGCCCTAGATGAGAGCCCCAATAATTCCTCCCAGGAGCAGATGATTACCTTGTTACTGGGACTCCACTCAGCCTTAGCAAGTATCTAAGTGGCCATGGGAGGAGCATGGGCTAAGGTGAGCAAATATTCCTGCCTGACAACTGTGTTTGTGAGATCAGCCAGAATCAGGGAGGACAGGGCCCAGGGGGCTGAACGTGGTTAAGCAAAAGGAAACCAGAGGTTCTTCTCATTCCTTTCTTCCTGCTTAACCTGAGATCCTCTCTTGTTGCCCCTAGTCCTACTCTCAGAGGTAAATAAATATACATTTTACAGCCACTTCAGACAGGTTTTTATTATGAAGAAAGGAAATTAAAAGTCTCTTAAGTGTAGATAATGTGGAGTTTGCTAGACAAATTGACAATAGGAAATTTGAAAAAATTGGGACTCCAAGTTTCTTAACAGAAGTGCCTTTGCCCTGCAATCTGAGTACTCTGGGCTGGCCTCAGGGTGTGGTGAGGTAGTCTTGGCTGTGCCCTTAGTAGGCCTGGGACTCCTTTGTTGCCTGGATCACTTGCTCAGTATTGATTTGGCACTTGGGAGGCTCCCTCTATTTCAGGCCTCCTTCACTCCTTTGCTTTCCTAGAGGTTTGGTGGAAAAGGCATTCAGCTCCCCAAAGAAAGCCCTATAACTAAACCCTGGGTTACCTGGTCTTAAAATGAGTCTTCCTTTAAGGAAAACATCTCTCTGGGACTGCTTGCTTACATTCTCTACAACCCCAGTGGTTGTTGTGGGGGAGTCATTATAACTTCAATAGATGGGTACTTGAGAGAAGGTGAAGTATTTGCCCTGCTCTCAGCTAGCACTTGACATCTTGAACACTGGACAGTGAAAGGTGACTATGTTTATTTATTGATCTATTATGGTTTAGTGTTAAAAGGGGCTCTTGCCAAGAACTGAAAGAAACTTTTTTGGGGGGCGGGGGGAGGGGGGGAATTAAGTCTTTAAGTACAAACTGCTTTCTTGCCAATCAATATTTGAGAAGAAAAATTCAATAAAAGCTATATTCATTTGATACTGCATACATTCTCCAGTATTTCTGACATCTGGTCTTAATATTAAAAAGTCTTTGTTTCATGTACTTTTGATAGACAACATATTTTTTTGTGGAGCATTTTGCTATTAGACTCTATGAAATGTTGATATTAATTTAAGCTGCCCTGGTCTTCATGGTACACAAGGCCAGTGTGAAACTATCCTTGGGTGCATCTTCAGGGGAGTATTCTTGAAATCATACAATATATTTTGACATCCTTCCAAAGGCATCTGACTTTGTTTTGTGGAAATACTTATGTGCGCTTTGAACCCCTGAGTAGGATTGCTCTACTTCAAGTTTCCTCAACTAGGATGTAGGTGCTGTTCTTTCAGGCAGGTTAAAAGGACAGGTCAGGATTTACCACCTCCACTTGATACTTCTAGATCCAAAGGAATCCAAAGGATCCAAAGGGCTCTGTGATCAGAAAGGTGAATTGTATTTGACAAGCCCTTCAACACTTTCTGGATCTTGGTGGACTTTTAAAACTTGAGACCCATCTCATCAAAGTGAGATTTGTGAGTAGGCTGGTCGATGCTCAGCGTGGAGAAAAAGCTGCAATCCAGTCTTGACCAGGCCTGTTTGCAAATGGGCAAAACCACCTGGTCACAAGCAGACTGATGGTTGCTGAGAACATCAGAGGCTTTGAGGAAAAAAGAAATGCACTGATGAAAGCAAAATTTAGGTTCATGAAAATGTTTGGTGATGGTACAATTTTTGTGGAAGCACTTGGGGAGAGGAAATGTGGTAAGGTTGAGGCAAGGGCATTTAGCAGTCCCTGACATTTGAGGCCTGTGTGAATGAGGCCTGTTGAAGTCAAAGCCAATTAGCCATACCAGCAGGACTGGATCATGGGCCTAGGCTGGGTGAACACATTTAAACATCTGGGCATGGAGTAGGGAGTTGTTTTCACTGATCAGAGATGTTGGTTTCTGTTTGCACATATTTTGTGTTTTTGCCTTTAAAAGAATAAAGTATCAGTAAAATTTTCTAGTAGGAGAAGGGAGAAGAACTGAGTAGGGAGAACTAAAACTAGCACATTAAGAGCCTCAGGGATATAGTGGTACATACTCTTGTGCAGAATGGCTCCTTGAAATGTCCCCTTCTCTGTCTTCTCTCCAGAGCACCTGCCCATTTCAGATGATCAGTCATCACATGGGAAAACTGAAAAAAGGATGCTAGATGTCAAATGCTGTTTTGTTTGGGCTGATGGCGACTAATGATTACGAACAGGCGCCTCAATTATGGAACGGTGATGTGCTCAGTTATTTGGGATCCAATGCACTTACAAACAAATGTATCCAGAAGTAGGGGTGAGGCACACAATCAGTGATTAAACAAGTCACAATGTCTCATGGGAAATGGTGAGGGGAACCTGGGCCGAATAGCCTCATAATATTCCACATGTAATTGCTCTTTGACTCAGATCTCTCAAGGATTATTAGCTCATTTTTTGAAATGGCATGTCTACTTCAGTGGCATATCTTTGTCACTAAGAATTTTAGGGATCTGGTTTGGGCCTAGAGTGTTGGTCTCTTGAGGGGCAGGAAGTCCAGACAGGGCCATGGATACATCCAGGACACCAGGGCATTCTGGTTCTGCTCTTGGCTAGCAGTGTAGCTTTAGATAAGCCATGTAACTTCTTGAATTTCAGTTCTCATGTCTGTAAAATGGTATTAATAATACAAACTGAAAGGACTTCTATGAAGGTGAAGTGTGAAAATCGGTGCCTAGCAGCTGTCTGCATTCAGCATTCAGAAATACTGGTTCCTTCCCTCTGCAGAGAGCCCCGAGATGGGAACCTCTACTACTACTGCAACCCTATTCTCTGTTTGCAAGCTACCTGGGTCAACCTTCCAGGACCCAGCCCTTCCCTGGAAGTTGACAAGAGGTTGTTCAAAGGTACACATTATGCTTCAGAGAGCACTGCTTATTAGAGATACTCCTTTTTCAGGAGGAGTTTTTTAATTTCCTTCACTCCTGAAATGCTATTTCACAGTCCCTCAGTAGATGTCAGCAGCACAGCAAATATCTCTGTGCCCCAGAGGAAGTAGTTTGGTTTAAAAACAACTTTTCCAATTAAAAAAAAAACAAACAAACCAAAAACTCAGTGTTCCCCTTTGCAATTTTCTTCAGAAGTCCCACAACCAAAATGGTGAGATCTATTGGACTCAGAGTAGATTCTTGAGAGGATTACCAAGGGCCTATTTGCAATTTAAAGATGACCTTTTATTCTTGGTAATGAAAACACTATCCCAGAGATGTTTAGGGATTATAGCAATCTTTTTAGAATTTTCTGCAAGTTTATCTTGCTTTTACCCTCCGGGTAAGAGTGAAATAATAGAAGATGTCCAATATTTTGCTTCTTCCTGTGAAGTAAATCAAAACCGTGGGAATGTTTTCCCCTAATTTAATTTACTGCTGTCTCCTCGAATATATCTTTTATTGTACTCAATTAACCCCCTGATTGCAACCACAGACAACTGCATGGAGGTCAAGGAAAAAGTTTTGTCAAAAAAAAAAGAAGGATGATCTGAGTTTGTGGTTAAGTATTATTTGGATGTTGATATCAATCCAGGGTCTTATTTGTGACATTTTATCTATAAGCTGACTCCTTCCCACCCTCCATTTTTGCCTGAACCACCCGCAACTTTGACATGAGCTACATCAGTGCTGCAGAGATGTGGGACTGACTGTATACTTACTCTTTTGTCCTATGAAACATGTAATCTTGCTGCCAATCTTGATTTTACATTAGGATGGTTCTTGAATTTTAGGCTTAACTTGCTTCTGCTTCTCACAGCTTTCCATAGGGAATGCAGTCTGTAGTGGTTTCCTGCCATTGCTGTCACCACTGCCTTATGCTCAGTGGGGCATCGGTCATGCCCAAGTTTTGAGAACATAGAGCTACTCCCTTTAGATAGTGAGTTCTTGTCACTAGAACTATCTCTCCATCAGTGGTTTCTACACAATGAGAAGGAAACAATTAGGTGATCAGTCATTCCAGTTTACCAGCTGTACCTTAGGTCAATCACCGAGTTTCCTAGAGGATTCTCAGTATGTGAGGGAGGTAGAACTTACCCTTTTGGTGTTAAAGATGTTTTCAGGATTTGACTGGGTTTTCTATGAGGGTGTCATGTAAGGTAGAAAAGGTCCCCAAATAAAAGATGCAACTGGTAGTTAGTGTTATGCTTCTCACAGCCCATGCTGTAACTATTTGATTAGTTCAGTCTTAGAGTCTTAGAGTCTGTCATGTGCTTTAAGGCAGATAAAGCATTTTTCCCACTAAAGGTCAAAACAACCAGGCCTAGTAGAAAGGAACACTAATAGAGACACAAGCTGGAGAGGAGCTAGTCCTTCTGACTGAGGGAGTACCATCAGATCTATGAAGTAATGCTGAGGTGAGGCCATGAAAAAGGCTGTGGACCTCTGTAGAGTGAGCTTGGGAAATAAGATGGTATTTCACTGGGAGGTCATAGAGCTGGGAGCTTGTTGAGGCATAGGGGGAATATGGAGGCATTTCTTTGGTTGGACTGTGAAATATATGAGGGGAAGAGTGGGTAAAGCCTGGAAAGCAGGAGTCAGATTGGTGGGTATGGGGACCTGATCTTGGAGAAGCAGAATGGATGCTTTTGTTGAAAAGGCATTGTCCCTGATAGTGGACAGAAGAGTGGCCCAATCGGATGTCCAGATTAAATTGACTGTGAGTAGAATTCTGCCTCTTTGCTGGCTTGACTGAGATCTGAGTACCATTGCTTCTCTTCCTTTCCCTGGACTCCCATTAGATTTCAATGAGGGGTGAGAGCAACCAACTGACCTTGGGTAAAAACACATGACTATGTTCCCTCATAGTATGAACAATTCAGTATGTACATGTTGAGTGCCCTTTCTTGTACATGTTGGTGCCTTTTCCGTTCTAGGCACCAGGCCAGGCTTGGGATCCAGTTGTGGATGAGATCTAGTTCTTATCACCACACCTGGTGGATAAAGAATCAGGTACTGGGCTAAAGTACAGTTACTGCTACCACAGTGTGTGGGAGCATGGTTTGGTCCTTACTAGAAGCTAGAGATACACATGGAGGGGAAAGTTGGGGAAGGATTTGATAGAAAGGGATGACTAAACCAAAACTTAGTGGTGGAATAGAGTTTTCAGCTAAGGTAATGGGGATGGAAGGGCAGAGTAGCAGAAGGACCAATAATGTAATCCAAGTGGAGAGAGGACAGGGCATGTGAGAACCTTCAAGAAATTGAGTGGAGCTGAGGTGTCCAGGGACAAATGCTAAGTTCCAAACCTAGGCCAAGGAGTCCAACTGCCTCCTGAGGGCACAGGGTTTTTTGTTTGTTTGTTTTTCTTTTTCTTTTTTTAAATGGGTTTAATCATGGGAGATACGTGGGTAGATTTGCCTTTTAGAAAGGAGTCTTTGGGTAGGATGAGGATAGCCTAGGTTGGAGAAAGTATCTGGATCTTTCCAGGCTAGGGACAATGGTGGTTAGAACTGGAGCAGAAATACTGGAGCGGATTCTAGGTAGGACTTAGTTTGGGGTTGGGGTGAGCAGAGGGAAAAGCCAGAATACATACTAAATAATACTGATACTAAGAATAAATGCTAAATTTATTCTTAGACTTTCCAAAACAATTTCTTTGAGGATTTTAGATCAATTTAAAAGGAATCCATCGTCATTTCCAAACCTAATGAGTCTTCAAAATATACCTATGTAATCTGAACCCTGACCTCCTTGTGATTTTCCTTCTTGTTGGTTTCGGTGTTGGAACTTCCACCCTTTTTGATATTAGCACTATAGAAAGGATGTCTCCAACCTACTTGAGGTTGATGAAGAAGCCGAGTTTCTTCTAGTAGATGAGGTGCAATTAAAATCACAGTGTTCAAGGTGGGTGAAAATGAGTGCTTAGGACTGGAGGTTTTCACTCACTAGGTTGTATGTGTGAGTGTGAATGTGTGTGCATATTTGTTGTCTCATCTTGCTTGGTCTCCTATAAGGGCTGTTTGTAAAAACCCCAACCTTGCTTCTGTAGTTACCCTGCTCCTGGTTTAAGGTGTCTGTCTGCATTAGAAGCTGATTTCAGGGCATCTCTGGCAGCTCTCAAGAGGATTGACAACCTCTCTCCGTGCACAACACCGCAGAGCAGCCTCTGCTTACCACGGCATTGCTCTGCTCTGGAAAATGTTCCTGGCTCACTTGTGCCTGAGAAATGATGTGCACTATCCATCTCTCTCTTGGAGACTCAGAGATTCACATTACTCACGAACATGCTAAAGCATCCGAGAGGATGTTTACTTGGCATAGTTTAACCTCATCCCTCCCAAATTAATTTTTCTGTAGAATCTTTAAAAAAAAAGATCACATGATGATACTACTTCTAAAGAAGGAGAGTTCTATAGAATTTCTAAGGAAATGAATGGTCTCTAGGTGGTTGTAGTATGCAATCAGGTGTAGCCTTGCTACTCGAACTGTGGTTCATAAACCCAGCAGACTCAGAATCACTTAGAAGGTGGTTAGAAATACAGAATTATAAGCCCCATCGTAGAACTACTGAATTGAGGCTGCATCTTGCAAATTCCCCAGATGATTTACATGCACTTTTAAATCTAAGGAACACTGTTATAAGTTATAAGTGTTATAAGTGCTGGACATTGATTAAACATTCGAATTAACTGGGAGCTTTCAGAAATCCTGATACCTGTGATTATAGGAGTTAAGGTCTGAGAAGTGGAATATTTTTTTATGTGAGTAAATACATGTAACACTGCACTCCTGACTCAGCAGCACTAGGTATATTTACAATGTTGTGTAGACATCAGTTAGGAATTTCCAGAACCTTACCATCTTAAACAAACTCTGCATCCATGAAACAGAAAGGGTGATAGGATTTTCAAAGAGCTGATACAAAATGCAGTAAGTTTGAGACCTAAACACCTAGACCACTTGCTCACTACATTTAGTATGTTCCATCAGTGGCCATGAAATCTCCTAGGGTGAAGGTTGCCTTGGACACTGAAAGAACATTCTTCAACTATAGAATGTGATCTTGACAAGTTAACCTCTCTCAGGTGTATTCCATATCTACCAACGGACAATAAGCACTACTGCCCATTCTGTATTGCCACAGCACTGTACTTTATTGCCACAACACCTAAAGAGACATTTGTTGAGAGACTAAGCAAAACATTTGGTCCAGGGTTTGATCTGTAAATATCAATAGAAGATAATACTTACTATGCTATGTTATTTGGAAAGAATGTTTAGTGCAGTGCAGAGAGCATAGGTTTTAGAGTCACAGAAGCCTGAAATATCCTGGCTTCACCATTTATGAATTGTGTTACAAGTACAGGTTATTTTACCACTCTGAACCTGTTTTCCTTATATCTGCACATAAGGATAATACTACCTACCTCTTAGTATTATTGTGAGGAAGAAATAAGAAAGCATACATACAGGTTGACAGACTCAGTAGATGCTCAATTACTAGTGTAATTATTTACATATGTGAGATGTAGCTGTGTCATTTGCCATCCAAGAGCAAAGAAATCATGAACTTGTAGCACTTTTTAAGCACTTGAAGTACTTTTTAAGATGAGAGAAAAAAATCAGAAAACGATTGAAACTTTGAAATACTCCTTCTTATTGCACCTCAATAGAGGAAACAATTACTGGAGCCTCTGAAATTCAAGTGTCTGGACTCTTATAAGTGGTGCAGTCTCAGATAAGTCAAATTCTCAGGGACTCAGTTTCCTTAAATGAAAAATAGAAAATTTCAGAATGTTATATGTATGCCAGTAGATGTGTGAATTTGAACACGGATGTTTTTTCGGATCTCCTGTCTCCCAGGGATCTATTAAAGTGTTGTTTATTCCACATTCCTTTGTTTTTTCTAAACTACCAAGATGCCGGAAACTAGGAGAAGAGTCCCCTCTTTCCCTCCCCCTGCTCTCCTCCCCAACCCAGGGCCTCTTCCACTGTCTAAAGGACCTGATATGTAATCATCTTCCTGTTCCCACAGATATCCATTAAATAAAACATTTTTTTCAGTACCCTCTCCATTTTCGCTGAACTCTCAACCCAGTAAAGATCTGTCCTAAACCAAAATGATCAATTTTGTTTGGGCTAAGATGATTCTGGTAATATATACATAGACTGAGCCTCTAACAGGAAATGTCAGCCTGTTACTAATACTATTCAAAATATATACTGTCACATGTATTTTCTAATTTATAATAATACCTGTCAGTTTATTAAATTGCTGTTAGGCAGTTGGGATTGTATTAGTACTCCTCGTGTGTTTTCACTATACTGTAGTCAGGATGAATTATGCTTGAAGATGTAGAGATACTTTTTGTTTTATTATTTATTTATTTTTTTACTTTTTTTTTAGATGGTCTAGCTTTGATTTTATCATCAAAATGATTTTGGTTGCCTGATTAAATGAAAGTTTTCTTTTTACAATAATGGGATATTTTGGAGTGAGCACCAGTGATTTAAAATTGAACATGAGGCTACAATTTCTATTTTGGTGGTAGAGATTTTATTCATAAGATATTGATGAAAAGTGAACAACAGGGAGTCACATTACCAAAAATAATTCAGAATTGTTTGAATGGGGAAGTAAATTTGAGGGAGTTCAAAGGGTTGAGGACAAGAAGGACTGACATCTTAGATCAAATATTAGTACTTTATTCAAGTTTACAAGCTTGAATACATACCATGGCCAGGGCAGTAATGAATGAAACAACAGTGAATGAGGAGAAGTGGCATCATTGACTATATTTTCCAAAGTTGACATAATTACTTATGGGTGGGGAAAAAAGTAATATCTACTAGAACTGTGATTTTCATTTTTTCTTTAAATGTAGTCTTTGTGAATTCTTTATTTGTTTCATTCTTGGTAGAACCAAGAGAAATATTTTTATACAATAAGACAAATAACAGTGTACCTGGAATCACCTATGCCAGTTGATTCACTTCAGTGTCATGGAGACTATAAGGAAGGTAGGGACTGCAATTGACTGCCACTTAGTCTAGGGAGGGTTCTACTTCTATTTAGTTCCCGTCATGGAGGTTGTTCTGGAAGAACATGAGCCTCACATAACTAAGTCTGAATTCTTGAGAACTGTCAGAAATTCACTTTCTGTGAAGCCCCTCATTTTATTTATTTATTTTTTTTTTTTGAGACTAGGTTCTATTTTTGCCCATGGAACCTCAGGCTCATGTTGCCCGGGGTACCATAGACTCAAGCAATTCCCCAGCCTCGGCTTCCCAGGTAGGTGTAATTACAGGCATGCCATCATTCCCAGCTCTTTTTTTGGAACTAGGTCTCGCTATTTTGCCCTGAGCGGGACTTGAACCATGATCCCCAGTTCCAGCCATGGCTTTTCAGACTGCTGTTTACAGGCACATACCACCGTGCCCGGTCAACCCCTCATTTTAAATGTTGGTTCCAAAACAAAAGAATTGCATGTCTAACACACATGGACATACTGCTTGTCTGTAGACTGGAGTTCATCTAGGGACCTCTGGCTTCAGATCACTGCCAATAACCAGTGTTTATGATGTAAGTGATGTGATCAACCTACATTTTAAGAAGATCTATTTCTCATAGCAGGTTAACAAAAAGGGTACTGAATGGTTAAAGTATTCTCATTGGAGTCCTTATTTTGAAAGTATTTACCAAATACTCATATAGTTCTATGTGCCCAAAACTGTTTAAAATATTTGGCAAACATTTACTCTTCTAATAAACTTATGTGATCTACACTAGTACTATTCACATTTTATAGAGGATAACTGAGGAACAAGAACACAAAGCTAGTAAAGGACAGAGCTGGGTTTTGAACTCTTACTCTAGAATGTGGCACTTGTCCTTATGCCATATTGCCGGTTAATAATAACCAAAAGTTGCTAATATGCTTTCAGGAGGGAGAAGGGGTGGGGGAAGAGAGAGAGAGAGAGAGAGAGAGAGAGAGAGAGAGAGAGAGAGTGTGTGATAGAGTTTTTGATATAATTATATTATGATTGTGGTTGAGGAAAATATGGGGGGAAAGAATCTATTAGTATAACTAAAAGACAAAAAAAATTTCCTCGTGGAAAAATCTAATTTATTGGACAAAAAGAACAAATATACAGTCTATGAGGATGCTGTAAGAAGGGAGAATGACAGTTCTAAAGTTCTCCAAGATCCGGTGCCCTTGTATATAGAACCCCTTGATGGTGCTGTGTACCCTGTGAGGGCTGCATGTGGTGGGGGGTGGTACAAATCTACCCTCCCGTGGGTATGGAAGAGCTGCAAATATCTGCTGGATCTGGGACCTGTTTCTCTTTAACACTTGCCCTGCCCCAACACTGAGAACTGACCTCTTCCACTGCTAGTACCCCGAGGCAGATGGAATGTCTAGTTTCTTGGGAGCCACAGAGGGAGAATCAGAGGAGACAAACTTGGGCTCCAACAGACTGAGGAAATGAAGACTAAATACAGCATGTGACCTGCGATAGGATCCTGGACCAGGAAAAGACAATTGCTGGGACAAATAATGAAATTTAAGTTAAATCGATAGTGTAGATAAAATTTTGGCAGTGTTAATATTTTGATTTTATCATTGTAGTGTGGTTATGTAAAATATTAACATTTTGGGGGTGCTGAATGAAGGGTATATGAGAGTGTGCTGTTTCTGCAACCTTTTTTGTAAATCTGGAATTAGACTAAAAAGTTTAAAAAAATAAAACAGCAAAGTAAAGTAATGGACTTCTCTAAGGGCTCTCAGAATTGTGTCTTCTTCCCGGGGTTGAGCACCAGTTGTTTGCAGGTAGCAGGCCTCTGGGAGGTTCTGTTGTTTGGGCCACGAGCCCCACTTGGAGACCGGTACATGTTGTGCTGTTGTTCTGATTTTCCCATAGGGCGCCTGATTTAATTTACATGCTGACCAAGGATGGATTGTGTTTTAGAGGCAGGAGGGGGTGGGCATAGGGAGGCTTTTGGAGCTGGACAGGAAAGCTTGGGTGGTCTTGTTGAAACTCAGACTGTCTGGGTTGGTTGGCTGATGGAGTGATCATTCCATAATTAAATGATAGAGACACCACAGGCAGATAGCAAATTTACAAAGAATTTAAATTCAAGGAAATATACTTAACATTAAACAAATAAACCAAATATGATCTAAATTTTCTTCCATGATTTAGAAGGCCGCCAGACTTACGCAGAATCAATGTATCAGACATCAGTGATCATTGATGCTACATAGAAATTTTATCCTTTTCTGGAAGGAACAGTGTCTCAATTCCTTCTGATCAGCTTGCTTTTCTCTTTCGCTTGAAACGTCTCATAGCATAAAAATTCCATCTGGGGATTTTTAGCATAATTTTGTTAAAGACAACAATGGCAATCACAGAAGAGATGATAATGATTGTAAAAGACGTTATCATCAAACCTTAGCTTTTATAATTTAGGAGGATTTGCATCTTTTAACTACTTTGTATATCAGGATTAGAGAGCAAAGGGATAGTAATGCTCCAAACATAATAGGAGAGAAGATTAAACTATGAAACTTCTCACTGTGTTGGGAAAGGCCCCAGTTACCATAGCCTGAGCTCAAGAGAAGACACCTTTCTGACACACAGGGATGAGGTCTGTGGGACACATGTCTCAATCAGCGTCCTGGAGTCTGTTCTATGAAAAGTGCTGTCTCCTCTTGGACAAGAGTGAGGAAAACATGGGGAAAGGAAAAGAGAGAAAGTTCTTAAGACTACAAATATGTATTTTTACCGCAACCCCCGTGCACAATAGTTTGTTATTCATTTGTATTATACGCAATTTGATTGCTCTAGCTAATTTTTCAACCCACATCTCTTGGATGGCCATGGCCGTGCATCAGTGGCCATGGTGTCAGATGGGATGAGTAGCTTTGGTTCTATGGGCTGTGACAGGGGCACGTGAACCCAAGCTACTTAAAAAATGTTAAAGCCCATTGTCTTCTATCTCAGAGGCTCTCTTTCTCAGAAAAGTATTTGCAACTTCTTGCTTTGGAGCCTTTTTTAAAGGAGAATCCCCTCTGGATAGTGGATTTCCTCCTTGTTATTCATTACAGTCCTTTCAAACTGAATTAAATCATTCTGTCTTTGGATTTTTGTTTGTTCAGGGAACTTAAATTTATTTTTTTTTTTTTTTTTTTTTTTTTTTTTTTTTTTTTTTTTTTTTTTTTTTTTTTTTTTTCTTTT